>CM019151.1:125400494-125581432 GCA_009733165.1 Naja naja | reverse complement strand
TTAATAGATTACTCTGCTGCTTCCAATGCAAGTTCTGCTCAAAATGCAAGGAAAATGCTTAAAATGCAAGTTAGCTCAGGACTCTGTCATGTTGTACCTGTTTGAATTTTTAGGGCATGTAACAGCATCTTTTAGCATAGGAATTATGGAAATCATAGCAGCCAAAGCCTATCTCAGTATATCTATATATTAGAATAAGGCAGGTTATAACCCAGCATTAACAATGAAAATGGAATTAATCTGGGAATTAAGTTAATCCATATGTTAAAAGGCTGCAACTGGCAAACAATTGAAGACATTGAAGCATAGCCAGTTTGTTAAGCCCTGAAGGTTATGAAAGTATTAGAGATCCATCTAAAAGAGAGAAATGCTAACCCAACTGAGAAAAAATATATTAAGATTTGGGATTGTGATGCTGAAAAAGAAATATGTATAACTGCAGTAACAAAACATTTGCTTTTAGTCATCTTTATGGAAAAGGTCCTTTTGAAATACTGAATGAACTCTGACTCTTCCATCTTTTCTTCCTTTAATTAATAAAGATACACAGATACAAAGTAAATTGGATACTGAAAAGCCTTTATGTGGGAATAAACTTTGTTTCTATAAGTACTGTCTTTAAGACTCTATGAATGAAATGCTTGGTACCGTACTACCTTTGTAGGTTGTTTTGATGTAGCATAATCATATTTACCAAAGTCTGAAAATGAAAAAAAGTGGCTTTTAAAAAATTCTGTAATAAAAGTTTATTGTTGCACTCACAACATGGATCCTAAGCTAAGACAGTTACAAAAAGAAAGAGTTCCTATCTTCTTTCTCCATCTTTGTGTCCGTGAAAACACCAATGTGGAAGAAATCATACCAATGAAGCATGGAGAAGGTAAATCATCATAGAAGGGGAAAACTTGATCAAAATTCATAGCACTTTTTCAAGGTTCCTTCAGGGAAGATAGGAACTGGAAGGAGGAAGAAACGGGGTTAATGTTCTTTCTTTTACTTATTTTATGTTGCCTTTCTATGCTACTTCCATGAAAATAAGTCCTAGTAAATATTTAGGTAGGTAACCATACACCAGAATGAATTATAAGTTGACATAGCCTGGGCTCAAGCTATTGTGTGCACATTAACTTTTACTGAATAATAGCTTGCCTGACTCAATTTACAGACTAACATAATTGACTAGAGAACACTATACTACTAGGATATATGATACATAATGAAATATTCATAAATTTAGAAACATCATATGACTAGAATACCAGCATTACAATAGATGTCAAAAGATCTTTGTAGGTGCTGGGAAGTTCCAGAAAACACGACCTAGAAACACTTTCATAGCTATGGTGGGTGGCAGAACTAAAAAGGCTATTTATGACAGTCATATATATGAGTGTTCATTAATCATGGTAGTTGCTAAATGAGAAGTGGCTGTAACTGAGGTCCAAGCTAGGAATGTATTATTAATAAACATGTCTTATAACTTTAATATGCAGAAGGATATTTTTTAAAAAGATATGCAGAAATTAATGGAAAATACAGATTGTTTAATTTCTTCTGTCTGAGATTTAATTTCTATGTGTAGGAATATCCACATTTGCAATATTATTATGTTCACCCAACATTAGATTACATCATGTTAATGATGTAATCTGCCAACTATTTATTAACCTCAGTCATAATTATAGTTATAAATTCTATAGTTATAAATAAATTCTAACCCTTGAACATATGCTATAACTAAGTACTATTTAGAGAGATATTGAACTTCTGTATGAAAGACTTTATGGTAGTATATATTATTAAAGGAAATCTGATATTGAAAATACTAGATAAATCTGTCTTTAAAAACTACTTTAACTGAACTTTTCTAACCAATAGACACCTAAAGGAGAAATATGTTTATTCTGTTGTAGTGTATTTGATTAATATTGATTTATCATCTGGCTATTTGCAGGGTCCCAATTATATGGCAGTACATCATTGAGTCCAGATGGAAAATCACAGAACTGTAGCCTAAACTAAGCAGACAATATCCCAGAGAAAATATTATTTTCAAGAAAACCTTATGTGTACTCTCCCATAAAGTTATCAGGAATAGAACTTGACTTGTTATATACCATGACAGATAGAAAAAGTGTTCACATTTTGAGCTGGATATCCCTTGCATTGTGTTAGATGTGATATTTTGAGATGTGTAATTAGAGCGAATGTTAAGTCTGAAAGAATTTATGTAAATGTTTCCTCTAGTACACTCATGGTTTGATTCAACATTGAAACTGTGCCGAAAAAGCAAGTTTTATGTTTACTGCTAAAAATTAATGTAGAAATAAAGAATCTCTCAAGAACCATCACAACTGCTATGAACAAAAATGTTCTATACTTACAAATAATCTGTCAGGAGGATATGGGGAAAAGTCAATGTAACATTTCTGAAATAATATATTTATTAGTATACTGAAAAATATCATAGGCTTACTAAGAAACTTGTGAAAAATAGTTGGACTTACTGTTATTGATAAAATAAACTTTATGATCCTACTCACCATTATCTCCAGTGGAATCACGTGAGCAACACTGAGTGGGAAGAGTCTTTGAAGTCTGAGTTTCCAGAGGTCTTCAGCGATGGATTAGGCAAGTACTTGGGGACCCCTATCACTTTTAACCTAGATCCCAAGGTACAACCAATCCGCTTAAAACCCAGAAGGGTACCCTTTGCATTGAAGAAAAAAATTGATGAACAATTAGATAAACTGATAGCCCAAGGGGTATTAGAGCCCACAGACCACTCCAGGTGGGAGACACCTATAGTCACACCAGTCAAGGCAGATGGCTCAGTGAGAATCTGCGAGAATTACAAGGGGACATTGAACCATGCACTACAATAGAGCGCATATCCAGTTCCAGTGGTTCATCACTTATTACACTCTCTTGGCGGGGGCACAGTCTTCGCCAAGCTGGACCTGGCCCAAGCATACCAGCAGTTAACAGTAGATGATTTAACTGCAGAAGCCAAAACCATTGTAACCCATCGGGGTGCTTTCAAATGCAAAAGGTTATAATTTGGAGTAAGTGTGGTGCCAGGCATTTTCCAAAGCCTTATGGAAAGGTTGCTTCACGGGTTACCCGGGGTGGTGCCTTATTTTGATGATGTTTTAATCTCTGCTGAAAATGACACTCAGTTACACGAGAAACTCAGAGAAATTCTAACCAGATTCAAAGAAGCGGGGTTAAAAGTCAAAAAAGAGAAATGCACACTAAGAACTGACAAAGTAGAATTCTTGGGTTATATGATTGATAAACATGGCATCCACCCCACAGAAGCCAAAGTTCAGGCAATCAAAGAAGCCCGCAGGCCAAGATGCAAAACTGACTTGCAAGCATTCCTGGGACTTATTAATTTCTATCATATGTTTCTACCTCAGAAAGCAACCACTGCAGAACCCTTACACAGATTACTGGATAAAAAATCTGCATGGGTCTGGGGCAAAAAAGAAGAAGCTGCCTTTAACAACATAAAGAAGCAAATCACTTCTGATTGTGTACTGATACAGTTTTCTGAGAATTTACCTGTAGTATTAACTTGTGATGCATCCCCTGATTCTGTTTATGCTAAAAACCTTGTGGGTGAACCATTATGGATTCCTGCTGAGATAACCCAGGTTACAGGCTCCAGGTCTTACAGGGTTCAAACTGAGGATGGTGTCTTGTGGAGTAGGCACGTAGACCAGTTACGGTCCAGACTGCCTCTGGAACATCGCCCTTGCTCCTCTCTGGATTCCATGCCCACAGCCTCTTCTAGGGGGAAAGGGGGAGATAATGGAGGTAATCAGCAAGTAAGAATCAACCCCATGTGTAACGAGCTATCACGACAGGAACCATCCCAAAACCTGTCATGGTGCCAACAACCATTTTTACAAATGGAGGAGTGCACATCACTACCAGATTTAGGGGGTGACATTGGGTTGGAGATGGATTGGGAGGAGAGACCAGGTTGTAGTAACCAAACAGGTTCTACTAGTACAAGAAATCCAAATAAGGGAATGTTGGCAGAGACATTTCCTTCCTCACAATGTGAGATTCTCAAAACACCTGAACCACGTAGGTCTCAACGTACCCGTAAGAGCCCCACCTATTTACAAGAGTATATTAGATAGATGGGGTTTGAGTATGGACCAAACCTAGTGGGGGGGGGGTGTTATGTATGCAGAGTTTAAAATGATAGGTTGTTGTTGTAAAGTGTTTGAATTCATTGGTTGTAAAAGTGCGGGAAAACCCTGCACTCTGATTGGCTGGCAGCTGCGGCAGCCGGCTATATATAGCTGTCTCGGCTAAGCCAAATTGGGTCCGTTCTGAGCTGAAGTCACAATAAACTTGAGCTGAAGCACTCCGTGTCCTGCCTCTCTATGCAAACTTAACAGTCATGTCTAATAAGAATGGGCAAGGCTCTAGATCTTGATTTTATTCTCCAGAATTCCTTAAAACAAACTGAGAATAGTAGTTATCAATTCTGCCTTTTTTCCTTACCTGCATTAAGCAAACAACCAAAGAGATTAGTGATTAGCCTTTATTGAATCTATGTTTTCAAAAAGATAATAAAGTAAATCCTAATTATTGTCCACCAGGTGCATAAACACCATGAGTAGTTTGCATTTTTAAAAAGAAACTGGACTGGAAATTACAGGGATAAATTGAAATGATCAATGAACAGCAGGCAGGATTCCAAGAGAAAATACCCACTATAAATCACTATACAATCTTCCAACATTTAACAGGGAATTATACTAGTATTCCAGAAGCAACTTTTGCATGGCATTTACTGATTTTAAAACACTTTCTATTCCTTTTCAAGGCCTACATTCTGGGAGAAATCAAGAGGCTGATTGGCCTTTGACTGACTGAACTAATAAAAGATCAATCACAACCATTGTCTCAGAACAAGATATCTGCCCCTGCCAACATTGAAATGTATGAAACAAGATGTATTGCTACTGATTTATCTCTGTTTCAACTTAGTTGAACAATGCTGCCAGGATCTCCATTTGTTCAAGATATAAATGAATGTCTAGTTGCTGACATAAATAGTAATGCGGCTACAGGTTTTACAAAATAAGTGCTACAAGTTTCACAAAATGGACAAAATTGGAATCTTGATCTTTGAAAATAGCATCCTTGCACACCCAGCTACTCTGGAAATCTTTGAGGACGGAATATTACAGGGTTCAGAGAGGTTATAGGGGAATGATCATTATGAAGCACATTCAAATCTTCAAATTCTTATCAGAGCTTAATGTTTAACAAAGGTCTGCAGATGTCCCATTGGTGTTATGTGCATATGAATGCTCTTCACAGGACATTTAAAGCATTCAACCCTCATTCTTGAAGAAAACTCATGTTGCAAATTGGCATAAAATTTTAAGGGATATAGCTGAAGAAAACTATTTATTTTTCCTTCAAAAACATCTTCTCAAAGCATGGAGAATTTTTCAGTATCTGAAGCCACATATATGTGTACTTCTAGTCAAAGAAGTTGGTAGTGCAAAAAAAAAGTCAAGTAGGGTTGGTATTATGTGTGGAGTTTTGTTCATAATTGCTCTTCTTTTTCTCAAAGTATGGACAAGATAAAATAGCTTCTGATTTGAAAAGTTCAAAAGAGTAATATTGCACAAAGAGAAATCATGAAATAGTAACCAGAACTCATATTGAAGGTTTCTTCAGATTTGACAAATCTTTTGTAAAAAGATCTCAGAAGCAGAGTTTTATTTATTTATTCATATTTATGTAGCTGGTCATGTCACAGTCAAGTGCATACAACATGTATAAATTAATATTAATGTTAGTATTTAAAACTTTAAAATGATAAAAAAAACCACAAAAAGCAGAATAAAAAGTAATTGGGTGAAGAGGTGGTGTTAATTATGCAGGGGCCAATTCAATAATAAATGCCGTACCTTTTTTAAAAAAGCAAAATCTTAAAATTATAATCCTATGCAAATTGATCTAGAACAGGGGTGTCAAAGTCACAATGACACAACATTGTCACATGAAGTATCGCAACATTTCCCCCTTTGCTAAACCGGGAATGGGCATGGCCAGTGCATGACACATCCAGGCCATGGGCTGCAAATTTGACACCCCTGATCTAAAACCAGATATCTTTATTGATTGATTGATTGATTGATTGATTGATTGATTGAACTTATATGCTGCCCTATCTCCCGAAGGATTCAGGGCGGCTCACATCATAAAAACACACATTACAAAATTTAAAAATTATTTTAAAAAGTATTAAACCCAAGCCAAACAATATCCAAAACCTCCAGACTCACTAAAACCTAAGACATCTAAAAACCAACCCCCCTCAGTCCAGGCCAGCTTGTTGGAACAGCCAGGTCTTCAGGCCACGGTGGAAGGAACGGAGGTCAGGGGCCAACCGCAGCTCCAAGGGCAACTGATTCCACAGGATGGGCGCTTCCACAGAGAAGGTCCTACCCCTGGGGATCGCCAGCCGACACTGTCTAGCCGACGTTACCCCAAGGAGGCCCTGTCTGTGGGAGCACACTGGGCAATGGGTAATCGATGCTGGCAAGAGATGCTCCTGCAAGTACCCCAGCCCCAAGCCATGTAGGGCTTTGTAGATAATTACCATCACCTTGAATCTCACCCGGAGGGCAACCAGCAACCAATGCAGCTCATGCAGGAGGGGTGTAATATGGGAGTATTGGGATACTCCCATCACAATCCGCACGGCTGCATTCTGCACCAGTTGAAGCCTCCACGTGGTCCGCAAGGGCAGCCCCATGTAAACAGCATTGCAGTAGTCGACTCGGGAAGTAACAAGGCATCTCAGTCCAGATAGGGGTGCAACTGGTGCACCAGGTGAACCTGGACAAATGCCCCCTGGTCACGGCTCCCACCTGCTCCTCCATACTGAGCCGTGCATCCAGGAGGACACCCAAGTTGTGCACCCTATCCATGGGGGAGGCAACACCTCTCACCCCATGGATAATGATGGAATATCCTGGATCCTCTGAGATGCCAGTACGCATAGCCACTCGGTCTTGGCCGGGTTGAGCCGGAGCCTATTCCTTCCCATCCAGACCCATACCACCTCCAGGCAATGAGACATCACAGAGAGGGCATCACTGAGTTGGTTTGGGGTGGAGATATAAAGCTGGGTATCATCAGCATACTGATACCTCACCCCCAAATTATATAATACATAGGGTATATCTTTATACCCTATGTATTATATAATTTTTAAAAATTACAGTTGACATATAAAACTAATACAATCTATGAAAAGAAAAAGAAAAAATGGAAAGTGCAGAAGAAAAGTGAGATACTGAAGTAGTTGCATTGTTATGGATGAGATCATCAGTGGTTTTGGAGTGAGGTATCATCAGTATGCTGATGATACCCAGCTTTTTATCTCCACCCCAAGCCAACTCAGTGATGCCCTCACCGTGATGTCTCATTGCCTGGAAGCGGTACAGATCTGGATGGGGAGGAACAGGCTCTGGCTCAACCCGGCCAAGACCAAGTGGCTGTGTGTACCAGCATCTTGGATGATCCAGGATGTTCCATCGTTAGGCATGGGGGGAGGGGTGTTGCCCTCCGTGGATGGGGTGTGCAACTTGGGTGTCCTCTTGGACACACAGCTCAGTTTGGAGGAGCAGGTGGGAGCCATGACCAGGGAGGCATTTGCCCAGGTTTGCCTGGTGCACTAGTTGCGCCCTTATCTGGACCGAGATGCCTTGCACACGGTTATTCAGGCACTCATTATGTCCTGAGTCGACTACTGCAATGCTCTCTATATGGGGCTGCCATTGTGGACCATGCGGTGGCTTCAACTGGTGCAGAATGTGGCCACGCGGGTTGTGATGGGAGTATTCCGATACTCCCATATTACACCTCTCCTGCGTGAACTGCATTGGTTGCCGGTTGCCCTCCGAGTGAGATTCAAGGTGCTGGTACTTACCTATAAAGCCCTACATGGCTTGGGGCCAGGGTACTTGTGGGAACGTCTCTTGCCAGCATTGACTGCCCATTGCCCTGTGCGCACCCACAGACAGGGCCTCCTTGGGGTGCCATCGGCCACACAGTTTCGGCTGGCGGCCCCCAGTGGTAGGGCCTTCTCTGTGGAAGCGCCCACCCTGTGGAATCAGTTGCCCCTGGAGCTCCGGTTGGCCCCTGACCTCCATTCCTTCTGCCACGGCCTGAAGACGTGGTTATTCGAACAAGCCGGCCTGGACTGAGGGGGCGTGGTTTTTTAGATGTTTTAAATGTAATGTCTTTTGTGGGTTTTTAGATATTGTTTGGCTTGGGTTTAATAACTTTTTAACAAATTTTAAAATTTGTATTGTGGGGTTTTATGATGTGAGCTGCCCTGAGTCCTTTGGGAGATAGGGCGGCATACAAGTCCAAGCAATAAATAAATAAATAATAAAGTCTTAGCTTCATAACTTCTTAGCTTCATGTTTGTTCTCTTAAACTTATGTTTACTTTTAAGATTTTTAATAATAATTCTTTTTATATATTAATAGTTTTTAGTCTCGCTATGCATTGCATAACAAAAGTCACTTGTTTCTGAGATGGGCAGGAGTATGAATTTGACCAGTAGTAAATAAATAAACCACTATAAGCTATTTAACAACTTATCACCTCTTAAATACAAAAAAAAATTCTCATACCATACCTCATCTCTTATCTATACACAGAACCTTAAAAATTCATCATTCAGTCCTGGTCATCAAAAATCTATTAAGGTTACCAGAAAGAGCAATATAATTTACTTGATTAAGTAAATCTACTTTATATTCTTTTCTTTTAACAATCTTAATGTTTAACCCCTTCAAATACCATCCTAGAGCTTGTCTTATTTTCATTTTTCTTCGTCATTCTCATAAAATTGTTCAGTACTTTAACAGATCTTTTTTAAATCAAATATAAGGAAGTTGTCCAACTCACTCTTTTATTTTGCTACTTGTATTTTCCTTTTAATTATTAAGATATGAACCAGTTTCATTTGCTTCATTTTATGTTAGTAAGCCAAATTTAAGTGTGTTCTCCTTTAATTGTAAACTTTAGTTATTCTGGTTCCCTCTAGTAATCAAACATTCAAATTCCCATGCCTTCATGTTCTCTTCTTAGAATTCAAACAGCGTTTTCCCATGGAAATCCATCTCGACTTTTAGTGTATTTATAAATTTCCAAAATCAATGTTGTAATCATCCTCTTGCTTTTTAAACCAATAAGGTTTTTTTAATGTTCTTAAACTTTAACTGTGTGCGTGTTGTAAATCCCTTGGCTTCTGCACACTCGACCCACAAGCTGATTGTAGAAACCTCAATTTCTGTAGTTTACTTAAAAGCAGGGGTGGGATTCTATCGGTTTGGACCCATTCGGGTGAATTGGATGTTAACGTTACAACTGACTCACCGAACCGATATTTCAACTGACTAGCTGGCCCCACCCACCCCACCCCGCCCCTCCCAGGAGCCTCCACATGGCCCATTTTTGATGGAGGTAAGTGCAGGGTCTACGCAGAGGCTCTGGGAGGGGAAAAACGGGCCTTCCAGAAGTCCGGAATGGGCCTGTTTCCAGCTTCCAGAGGGCCTCCGGAGCCCAGGGGAGGCCATTTTCCCACCCAGAGGCCCAGGGGAGGCCTCTGGACCCTTGGGAAGGCAATAAACGGTCCTTCTGGAAAAACTGGAAGTCATGAAACGGGCCTGTTTCTGGCTTCGGAGAGCCTCCAGAGCCCAGGGGAGGCTGTTTTCTCCCTCCCAGAGGCCTGGGGGAGGCCTCTTGACCCTTGGGAGGGTGAAAAATGGCCTTCCTGGAAAAACCAGAAGTCACAAACGGGCCTGTTTCCAGCTTCCAGTGAGCCTCCAGAGCCCAGGAGATGTTGTTTTCACCCTCCCAGAAACCTGGGGGAAACCTCCAGACCCTTGAGAGGGCAAAAACAGCTTCCCCCAGGCTCTGGAGGCCCACCAGAAGCCGGAAGCAGGAAGTTCTGGAAGGCCATGGCCACCATGGCCATGGCCATCCAGCAGCTGGGCAACAAACCGGTTGCTGGGATTTTTGAATCCAACCTCTGCTTAAAAGCAGATGTCTGGAGTGCAAGTGGCACAATTCTATGATCTCTCCTTTATCTCCTTGATCAGCAGAAATCAGTCTGGCTGCCCATCTAACTGCAATGATATCCTTGTTTCTTCAGAAATGTCTACTTTGCTTTGCTCACTGGAAATCCACATCTAGACTGTTCCAGGCTTGATATAATTTCAGTCAGAGCTTTAGAAGATGGATTCCTTCAGTAACATCCTGCTCGGTGTCCCTGAAATTGAAACCCAGATACAGTTGGCTGACCATGAATGTGAGGTGTATGCTTGATTGCCCTTTCATTAGACAAGAATGGTATCTTTTAGTTAGCACTGCTAACAATTCCATGGAAGTGTCTAGTTTTTATAGCAATTTGTGATAACTATATAAAAAGAACAGAAAATAGAGAATGCATTGTTGTTTACAGTGTGGAAAAATCTTTGAACGAGGCAGGACTGTGATGATAAAATCCTTAAAATCAATATTAAATGATATGGGAAAGTAATTCTTTAATTAAAGTTCAAAAATTTGCATGCTTCCTTAATGTTTTCTTTTAAAATTAAACACTCCAAGAAGGGTGAGACCTGATTAATATTAGAATGAGAAGTCACCATAGAATAATAGGGCTGGAACTCTGAAAAACAGTCCAAAAAGAAGACAATTATATGATACATGCACATCAACACCAAGAAAATGCCTAGCCATGGCTGTGAAGTAGCCAGAAGTTGAACTTGGCTTGGAGACACTGCATCTGAACATAAGTAAAAGAAATAGTAGATTGCTTAACTTTTTCAGCTCTAATCTTGTTTCTGTTCCAATCCTCCACTTGTTCTGTTACTTATAAAACAGAGGTCACTTCCCCAAACTTCTTGGACATGGTAAAACAACTGAGCATAGATTGATTAACCAATTAGGGAAAATTGATTAATTAATTAGTTTTGATTAGTATTGATTAATTAATTAGTTTTGATTAGTATTGATTAATCAATTAGTTAAATTGGTATCTGGCTGAGAATAGAAGTGTGAGATGGAAAGGCTGCATTCCATTCCAAAAATACTGCACAAGAACTGTTATAAAAGGCCCTTATAATGTGTAAACTGATCTTAAGATTGCAATTGTAAAGTCCTACTGAACTCAGATCAACCTGTAAGTATGTAGGATTGAGTTGCTACATGATGTACAATATGCATGTAATAAATGGTTGGTGACTGTGGACTATTTTTCTAAACAAATTTGCTTTCTCTTTGATTATTAGCTGGATTATTCTCATTCTCAGTTATTGCATTGATCAGTCTCAGTGGGTACTTATGAGACTGTACATTAAAATTTCAGAGATTTAGAAGAGCACTCTTAGATCTTTATCATGTTGGCTAAGAGAGAAACTGAAAACATGTTATACCTCAAGATCAGTTTTCCTCACTTGAGGAAAAGGGCATACCCATATCCTTAGGTAGGCTGGAAGCACTAGCAAAAGGGACAGAAGCCACCAAGTCTAGGTCCAAAGACAAACTCAAAGAGTGGGCAGACTTCAAATTCCTTTATCCTCCAAACTCCTTGTTTTGTTGATTCACAAGACTGGCAGCTACTATTTCCTTATTGATTGGATGGGATTTGGGGGAAGAGTTTCCCATGTGCTCAGGCCCAACTTCTTTTATCTAGTTTAGGTAACATTTTTCCTTTGTTTACTTAACAACTTAATTGCTCCTTATCAATCTCCTGAAGGGATCTTTCAGACAAGATCCTTGGCTGTTGTCATCCTGCTTACATGTTTGCTTCATCTTAGGTACGGCAGCTTCAGCGTAGTCTTATAAAGGAAACATCCCAAGTTCCATTCTCTGCGCTTCCAAATTGGAGTACTATGCTAAGTCAATAGCAAAACTTATTGTCCTCTCTGACCCAACAAATTTTGACACAGACAGGAAGCTATGCTCAAGATCCCAGTACATGTGTGCATCAAAAGCTAGAAGATACATGTAGAAATGCTCGCCTGTGCTTACAAACAGCTGAAGCAAGCGGAGCTAGTTCAGACTAATTTGCTGAAGAAAACCAAGCCTAACCAGGATCATAGCAGTGGGTTAAAAAGATCTTCTCATAGTTGGCAAGTAATGTAAGAAGGACAAAAAACTACTAAACAATGTTGTTCCATGGAGGTTAGCCTAGAATTCAAGTTGAACTGAATCCTTACTACAAATAAATACCAGGTGTTGAATCTGGCTTGTATTTTAAGTTTATTTACTCCTGTGGATACTATGCTTCTAGTGACCTTGCTTTTGTGTTCTGAACTTGGACTGGTGATAAAACCACAAAATGTGGTTGATAGATTTATTGCAACACTATCCCACATAATAAGTTACTGTTCGTGAAGCTAGGAAAAGAAAGTCCCTAGCTGCTTGCTGCTTGTCATTTTAAAAACATAACATTTCCTAGGAAGACACTTTAAAAATGATAATACAATTAAAAGTTTAAAGTCATTCTACAGCTTTTTTTGTTTTTAAACTAAAGCCTTGGTACATGTAAGCTGACATTTTACTTAACATCTTTCCCCACTCATCCATAACTGTGGGACAAACATACTTGATAACTTTTTGCTCCATATCCTTTCAATATGGTCTTCATCTTGTCTCCACACAATAAGTGAAAAGAGTTAAATCTCCTTTAGTTATTTTGATTTTAAGGTTATTTTTACCTTGAGTAAGCTACACATGCTGATCCCTTCACAGTATATAACATCTGAAACCCTTTGATGATTGTCCTGTCAGCCTACTGGATTACTTTAGGTGAACTAGGACACTCCCTTGCTTCCAATGAACTCTTGGGTGCTGTCATTTTTTTTACTCAGGAGTTCAGGCTAATGAGTGCCTGTACCACTCTACTGGAAACTCCCAGGAATATGACAAAAAAATGATCAGCACCAAGCATGAATTCTTTTAAAACCTGCCTTTTGCAAAGCTAAATTTCACCCTTTAAGACACAGCTGACCCAGTCACTGATAATTTCTTTGGCATTTGGTTGAGAGAGCATGAAACACTTGCGAAGTAGGCTTGGACTTGGCTGTTTTAAAAAAGTCATTAAAACTGCATTCCTTTACTGCAGGGATCTTCAAACTTGACAGCTTTAAGACTTGTGGACTTCAACTCCCAGAATTCCTCCCAGTCATGTTAGCTCAGAAATTCTGGGAGTTGAAGTCCACAAGTCTTAAACTTGCTAAGATTGAAGACCCTTGCTTTACTGCTTCTCAACTTTACTGCATTCCTGTCCTGTCAAACATTACTGCATTCCTGTCAAACAGGCAACAAATAGTAAAAATAGGGAGCGCTATATCAAACCCTGCTCCAGTTAACAGCGGTGTCCCCCAAAGCAGTGTTCTAGGACCTACACTCTTTATACTCTATATAAATGACCTTTGTGATCACCTTATAAGCAACTGCATTCTCTTTGCGGATGATGTAAAACTATTCAACACCACCAACAATGCTACTGCTCTTCAAAGTGACCTTGATTATGTGTCTGAATGGTCAAACAATTGGCAACTCCAAATCTCGACCAACAAATGCTCTGTCCTACACATTGGTAAAAAGTCAGTACACCAAATACAAACTAGGTGGATATGACCTCGTTGATGACCCTCACTCTGTCAAGGACCTAGGAGTACTCATATCTACAGGTGAAACTTGAAAAATTAGAATATCGTGCAAAAGTTCATTTATTTCAGTAATGTAATTTAAAAGGTGAAACTAATATGAGATAGACACATTACATGCAAAGCAAGACAGTTCAAGCTGAGATTTGTCATAATTGTGATGATTATGGCTTACAGCTCATGAAAACCCCAAATCCATAATCTCAGAAAATTAGAATATTACATGCAATCAATAAAACAAGGATTGTACATAGAACAATATTGGACCTCTGAAAAGTATAAGCATGCATATGTACTCAGTACTTGGTTTGGGCGCCTTTTGCAGCAATTACTGCCTCAATGCGGCGTGGCATGGAAGCTATCAGCCTGTGGCACTGCTGAGGTATTATGGAAGGCCAGGATGCTTCAATAGCGGCCTTCAGCTCTTCTGCATTGTTTGGTCTCATGTCTCTCATCTTTCTCTTGGCAATGCCCCATAGATTCTCTATGGGGTTCAGGTCAGGCGAGTTTGCTGGCCAATCAAGCACAGTCATTGGACCAGGTTTTGGTGCTTTTGGCAGTGTGGCAGGTGCCAAGTCCTGCTGGAAAATGAAGTCAGCATCCCTATAAGTCTCATCTGCGGAAGGAAGCATGAAGTGCTCTAAAATCTCCTGGTAGATGGCTGCATTGACCCTGGACTTAATGAAGCACAGTGGACCAACACCAGCAGATGACACGGCTCCCCAAATCAACACAGACTGTGGAAACTTCATACTGGACTTCAAGCATCTTGCAGTGTGTCCCTCTCCATTCTTCCTCCAGACTCTGGGTCCTTGGTTTCCAAATGAGATACAAAAGTTGCTCTCATCAGAAAAGAGAACTTTGGACCACTGAGCAACAGACCAGGTCTGTTTTTCTTTAGCCCAGGTAAGACACTTCTGACATTGTTTGTTGTTCAGGAGCGGCTTGACAAGAGGAATATGACATTTGAAGCCCATGTCCAGGATCCATCTGTGTGTGGTGGCTCTTGATGCACTGACCTCAGCCTCAGTCCACTCCTTGTGAAAGTCCCCAACACTTTTGAATGGCCTTTTCCTGACAATCCTCTCCAGGCTGCGGTCATCCCTGCTGCTTGTGCATCTTTTTCTTCCACACTTTCCCCTTCCACATAACTTTCTATTAATGTGCTTTGATACAGCACTTTGGAAACATCTAACTTCTTTTACAATTATCTTTTGAGGCTTTCCCTCCTTATGGAGGGTGTTAATGATGGTTTTCTGCACAACTGTCAGGTCAGCAGTCTTTCCCATGATTGTGATTCCTACTGAACCAGACTGAGACACCATTTAAAGGCTCAGGAACCCTTTGCAGGTGTTATGGCTTAATTAGCTGATTAGAGTGGGATACTTTGAGCCTAGAATATTGCACCTTTTCACAACAATTTAATTTTCTGAGATTGTGGATTTGGGGTTTTCATGAGCTGTAAGCCATAATCATCACAATTATGACAAATCACAGCTTGAACTATCTTGCTTTGCATGTAACGAGTCTATCTCATATATTAGTTTCACCTTTTAAGTTGCATTACTGAAATAAATGAACTTTTGCATGATATTCTAATTTTTTGAGTTTCACCTGTAATGACCTAAGTGCCAGAGCTCACTGTAATAGCATTGCCAAAAAGGCATTAAGCATTGTAAATCTAATCTTACAAAGCTTCTCCTTTGGAAATATTGAATTGCTAACTAGGGCATACAAAACTTTTGCTAGACCAATACTCGAATACAGCTCATCTGTCTGGAATTCGCACTGTATATCGGACATTAATACAATTGAGGGAGTCCAGAAGTATTTCACGAGAACAGTACTACACTCCTCTGCTCGCAACAGAATACCCTATATCACCAGACTTGAAATTTTAGGCTCGGACAATCTTAAACTACGCCGCCTATGGTTGGACTTAAGCGTAGGACACAAAATTATCTGCTACAATGTTCTACCAGTCAATGACTACTTCAGCTTTAATCGCAACAATACAGAGCACACAACAGATACAAACTCAATGTTAACTGCTCCAAACTTGATTGCAGAAAGTACAACTTCAGCAACAGAGTGGTCAATGCCTGGAATGTACTACCTGACTCTGTAGTTACATCCTCAAACCCCCACTCCTTTAACCTCAAACTATCCACTATTGACCTCACCCCATTCCTAAGAGGTCTGTAAGAGGTGTGCATAAGTGCACCATTGTGCCTCCCGTCCCTGTCCTATTGTCCCCATTTATTCATATCTATTTTCTGTATTCTTACTCATGTTTATACTTATACCTATTATTTTGTAACCAATTGACAAATCAAATCAATCAATAAATAAAATGAATAAATGACATGGTTATTTCTTTGGTCATAGTTATGGTTATCAGATTTTTTTTTATAATTACATTTATATGCTGCCCTTCTCCGAAGACTCAGGGTGGCTTACAATTTTTTGGGATACAACCCAGTGTGCTCAGCAATAGCCTTCATTCCATTGTATATGCCTGCTTATTACTAAGCGGCATTTTTACAAGGTCAGCTAATTGCCCCCAACAATCTTGGGTCCTCAATTTACCTACCCCGAGAGGATGGAAGGCTGAGTCAACCTTGAGCCTGGTGGGATTCGAGCCTACAGTAATTGTAGACAGCTGGATCTTAAGAGCAGGCATTTAACAGCCTGAGCCACCAAGGCTCAGGCTGTTGGGGTGATTTGGGGAGCAAAAGTCTGGATGATACTGCAAGACAGCAAAAAAATGCAGAAAAATCTCACTCTTTGCTACCAAACAGATAATATGGACTGAAGAATCTGTATGGAGCAGAATTAGTTGACCTTGTTTGCTCTAGGATGGCAATGAGGAGGCTATGCATATATCTTGAAAAGCAAGGCTGAGCCTTACTAAGTAAAGCAAATACCCTGTAGTCTGTCTCCCATAACAAAGCAGCAAGAGGCCAGGCTGGATATTAACAGCCAGAGGCTGAGGTCTTGAATTTGCTATAGAGGGTCCACTCAGAACTGACTATGTTTACCAATCAAAAGGCTCTGGAATATTCAGCCGGTCACCCAGCAATTTAGATAAACTCACTCAGAATGAGGACTGAATGAAAGCATTTCTTTTTTGCCTTCACTGGGAGATGGACTATTTAATATTTGCAAATTCTTAATTAGATTGGCTAGGGATGGTGTGTAAGTGCCTTAGATTTCTCTTTCACACATTCATAGTCTGTCACACACACAATCTTTCCTTTTTCCCTTGAGCGATTTGCTAATGCATCTCAGCTGGTTGCTTACAATGTAATTAACATCCACATTAGTTTTGTAGTCTACTAAAAGCTTGGAGAAATAATAACACTTCAGCTGAGAGGGAAGAAAAATCTGCCTGAGAAAAAGGAGGAAACCAGAAGCCAGTTTCACCCACTGTGGTCAGATGAGAGTTTTCTAGGTACAAAATAAAAAGATAAGCAGGAGGGAAATGAGGCAGAGAAACATAACCCCAAGCTTCTCCTTACTAATTAAATCAAGTAAAAACTTTTTATTTGGTTATGTTTAGTTTTTCTATTCAGAAACTGCTAAAACATGCTCCACGTTCAGCATGAATACAAGGCCATCAGAATGAACAACAAGGTATTTGAAGGTATTACACAATTTGGGAAAAGAAATAGAGTGGAGAACAAAAGGAAAGAAGGTTAGAGCGACATCCCAAATCTTGTGTGCTCTTTTCCTCTGTTGTTGAGAGATGTGGAAAAATACAGAGGCAGAGAAGGCCTGGTTGGCTGGAACCAGGAAGTCAGCTTCCATATCTGACATACTGATGGAAGAGCTGAAATCTATCAGAAAAAGTACTGGAACATGAGTTCTGAAAGAATTCCAGTTCTTATGGCTTGCTAGAGCTATAAGTGTGCATGTGATCTAATTGCTATATATCTATAATATGACACATAGCAGTTCTCCCCATCTTTAAAAACTATTAAAGTGCAATTCACAGAATCCCCAGGAAATACACTCAGACATTGTGTACAGCTGCTGCCATGATTGAAGAATCTTTCTCCATTAGCTACAGTAGGTTTGGTGAAGGCAAATGAAGTAGAGAAATCTAATAGTTGTTTTTCTTAATTTGTCCCAGATTAAAACTCCAGAGTTTGGGAGTTGAAAAAAAATCCTTTTAAAAGTTGTTGGTGTTGACTAATTCTGACAGCAATAGCAATGAGCACTTACACTTATATATGGCTTCACAGTGTTTTACAGTCCTCTCTAAGTGGTTTACAGAGTCAGCTTATTGTTCCCAACAATCTGGGTCCTCATTTTACTGACCTCAGAAGGATGGAAGACTGAGTCAACCTGGAGTCGGAGAGAGTTGGCAGCCAGCAGTCAGCAGTCAGAAGTAGCCTGCAGTACTGCATTCTAACCACTGCACCACCATGGCTCTGATGAATTGGTTACATCAAAAGGTGTGTCCTATTTTAGAATGAAAAGGACCATGAATTTGAGACACAGCTGATATAAGAAAGGAACATTTGTGCTAAAAAGTTAGCTAGGGCAGCCCTAATCTCAGAGGCACTGTAATGTTAACTACCTAACTTATTAAAAATGGATAGAAATGGGATCATTATAGTATTTATTTTGCCTCACTGCATTTTTACTCTATATAAAAATAGCAGAAGAGGAGGAAGAGGAGATGGTGTTATCCCAATTCAGCAGCTGCATGTTAAAAGTCTCTTCTATGACTAAAACATGTTGCAATCACATAGAGGCTTCTAGCCAGCAGAACGTGAGTAGTAATTCTTTTCTCTATGTGGCAAAGCTATTGTCCCAAAAATATTTAGGCTGAAGATTATGCAACATTCTTGCTTTTCTAAACAGTTTTGGTGTCCACATTTCTGCTAAATGTATGCCTAGTTTTTCAGATAATACAAAATTCTGCAACAAGCCACAGTTTAGGGAAGGAGAAGATAGCTCTGTTCCCTTCATCAATTCAGTGGTGAGTATGGTTGCTGCACTTAACACTGGGAAGGAAAAGCAGAAAAGATCAACAGATATCAGTTGGTCATCTCTGCTGTTTCTCCTCTGATTTCATGAAGAGCACCAATTACTATAACTGGTAGAATGTCTCATTGAAAACTATGTAATTAACAGCCATGTAGCATAGTGCTTCTAGAACTAGGTGCCAAAATACTGATATAAATTCTGATATTTGCTATTATTTAGGGGGCACCTGGAGTTCTACATACAAAACTAGTAGCCCTAAGAGAATATTTTGTATTAATGCATTATATTTTAAAGACCAAAATCATGACAAGTGTTTTGAACTTGCATTTCAATAGCTAAATAGTATAGATTTTTTATATCTAACTCATACACATGGGTACTGACCTTATTTATTTCAATTAGCTAATCAAGCTACTGCTGTTGATAAAATCATCCATGATTTCATCTTCATTTGGCAGATCCTACAGAAAATGCCTTGACATGCTTTGTTCTTCAATTATGATGGCACTTGAAAGGTTGATTTGAAATTGATTTTCTATCCATACACTTTTGTTTCCTTCTCTGTATGCCAGTTTTGTTAGTAACAAATATGTCAAATTCTTATCTTTGGTTTAGTAACATTAAGGCATCTGAAAATATACAGAGATCCTACACTTACTGTTTGCCTTAAGTTATTTAAATATTTAGAATTCTACTTGACCAAATTAAAAGAAAATTGTAGTGTTCTTTATTAGATTTGACTAAAATCTATTCATCATTTTGGCCTCTAGCTTAAACATCAGAGAAATGTAACCATAAATCCCAGTATTCAGAAATCTTGACAAATTAAGCACAGCAACCTTTTTCCTTTGCTGCAGTTATACCAATCAATGAAGAATTAAAACAGCTGAGAATAAACTCTGGATGTATTTGAAAGTGGAATCAGTATTGTGAAGGTATATTTGCCTGGCCTTGTAGAATAAATACATAAATAAATCTGAGTGATTGCTACAGAGGAAAAACTGTCAAGCCACTCCTTCACCTTTAAGAATTTGTGAAAGTAAACACTACATCAAGTGAGATTTGGGAGGCTGGTTGAATCAAAAGTTCCCACAAAGTATCTTCCAAAAACATACAAAGTTACATTGTACAAACATAAATATCACTTTTTAAATTATTTTGGCTACACAGGAGTTGAAATAGAAATCAATAAGTTCAGCCACTAAACATAAGAAATTGCATGAGAACATGCAGTTCCTAAACTGGTGCAGTGTAAAAAATTCTTTATAGAAAAGTGCTCAACTACCCAAATAACAGGGCTATAGAGATATATGAAAAAAGTGAATGACATCTTAGCAACAGACTCGTTTCCCCCCAATATATTAAGAATTTGTGGCGGGAACTTGTTTTCTACCTGCATAGATTGGAGAAATTGATGTATGAAATGAAGATCATTATACCATTCCACAACTACCACAGAAATAAAAACAATCACTTGACACTAAAATGTTTTTTTCCCGAAGTTTCTGAGGAAAGCTTGGCATTGATGAGATGTTTAATAACATGATTAATATTATATTCATGTCACTGTAGGGACTGGAGTGAAAGTACTCAACCTTTTAAATTTTATTTTAGTAATTAAACAGGTGTATTAAGGATAATATACCAATTTTCCTTCCTAGTTCTATAGAAAAGCATACTGTGAAATGTTTTCAATTCATTTTCTGAAGATCTTCTGAACTACAAAGAAAAGATGGAAAGCTGATTGCAACATGTAGGTCCCAGATTGTCCATCCCTGCCTTAGAATAACAGTGAAGAAACTTATACTGTGGTCAGACATTTTCAGGTACTAATCACACATTATGTCTGGGTCCAACATACCTGGAAGCACCTTGTTAAGGAAGGCTGATATTCTAGGATTCATTTTTATCTTCCAATTCTCTACCTTGCAAAACTTAATGAAAAAAAGAAGATACCAAATTGCATCAGAATTTTTTGGCAGTATTATTACATGAGAGGTCTTTCTAAACATCAATTTTGATGAAAGCTGTTCTGTCCACATGCCTTTGGTATAAAATTATTTACTGATGTTTCTTTTTGTCTCTCTTTGAACCACTTCAGTGGCCTACAAAGCTAAAATGCTATTCAACAACTGTGCATTGAAAATCAAGTTTGTCACTGTTTCCAATTCTTCATTTACCTTCATACAGAAGGTTTCTGTGAAATGTAATGTTCCTTGCACTGCTATCTCTCCTCATCGCTGGCCATTGGAGTTAGATTATATATCAGTGTTGGTGAAATGGTATATAATTAATGGGTGTACTGGAGTTGTCATATCTAGGAAGAGCTAAAGTAAGGGTGGGAATTTTCCAATTTATAGACCAGATTTCTCATCCAGGCCTAAAGAAAAAGTGAAGACACAGCAGGAGGATCCGAGATGCTTTCAGGATATTCCTTTATCATGGTCTCAACTTCGCCAGCAAGAAAGACCAATGCTAAACCAATCTGGCTCACTTCAAGGTTACTATGGTTTCCTGGTGTAGTTTTTCATTATAGATTTCTTTATTCATACTTTTAAGTCTGTTTAAATGAATGACATAGGAAATCATAGTCTTCCAGTCTCTGCTGCATTAGCTGTAGTGTATTGTACCACAAGTTGACTTAATTAATGGTTCACTGAACCCACTGATTCCAATGCACACTGTATGTAAATGAACACTGTTTGACAACTACATGGACAGAAGTTTAACTGTATTTTTAAGATGTATTTTATAATCCAGTTAAGGTTCTTTGCTTTATTTTTTGTATTATTATCATATCTTCAGAATGGTTGATTCAGCCCTAGATCTTGCCAGATATGGTCCCTGAAGCTCTGTTGTTCTTGAATGTCTGTCTGCTTCACAAGAGATAACAGATAGACATGACTATTCACAGACCAGCCAACTGGGACATGATTAGTACAGGAGAAAATTGTAGCTTAACGCAACCTGAACAGCAGGATGTTTATTTTGTAAGAACTGAATAACATTCTACAAATGAGCCCGATCTGCCCTAAGGCTATTACATATGCTAGAAGCAAAAGTCTGTTGTACTTTTGTAAATTATCTATGGTTTATTTCCCATTTTTCCCTCATGTGTTTTTGAAAGAAAAGCATTGCTTCTAATTTTTTTAATGTTTAGGAGAGGAAGGCTGCATTGAGAAGTAACAAGCAGAAATTTTATATTACTTTAATAATGATTTTATATGTTGATGGAATAATTGCTGTTCTGCTTTTTTTTTTCTTTTTAAAATTCTGTCTAAACTTCTCTACAAAGAGGTCTGTTAAATTCAGTAGATGGTAATGTTATTCAGTTTAGGAATGGATACAATTTATTAATTTGATACTATAAGAGTTAAACCCTCATTTTTATATTTGTTATAATCCTAATGATTCCAGATTTTATTACATAATATATATGATATTTCAAGATATAACTTTATTTTGTCCTTTTAAATATTTATGCAATACTTTCTGATTCATTGAGGTCAGTTATGGTTTGGGAATTGGGTATGAACTGATGGAATTCAGAAGTATGCCTTTTATATAGGATTTAGGTGGACAGAATAAATCTCAATAAATTGAAATTTTATCCTGATTTAATGGAATATTGTTATCAATGCATTCTAGATATAGTTGCATACTCCCTAAAAATAAGAGAGAGAGATTCCTGTAGTTCAACTTAGCATCTTGGAAACCAGAGGTTGTATTCAGCAGGTTCTGACCAGTTCTGGAGAACCAGTATCAGAGATTTTGAGTAGTTTGGAGAACCGGCAAATACCACCTCTGACTGGAGATTTTACAATACCCTTCCCCTGCCACGCCCACCAGGCCATGCCTACAGAACCGGTAGTAAAAAAAATTGAATCCCACCACTGTTGGAAACTAAGTTGTCTCAGATTCCTTCCCATACCAGCCACAATTATTTCTAGTCAGAGATAACCAGTTGTTAGCTAGTCTATACACAATATAGTATAGACTCCATATTGTACATTAGATAACTGAAACTTTCAAGATAATTCAAAAACTAATATGTTTATACAAAATGGCAGTTGTTCCAGGGTTGGCTTCAAAAATATTAGCAATTGGTTCTCTGTCCAGTTGCTGGGTGGGTGTGGCCATGGTGGGCATGGCCTAGTCAGCCTCCTGCACCATGGTGGGGGGGTATTTTCACATTCCCCAGGTTCTGGAGGCTTTCCTCGAGCCTCTGGGAGGGCAAAAACTGCCTCCCCCGGGTTCTGCAGGCCCTCTGGAGGCCAGAAACGGATCCATTTTCAGATTTCCGGAACTTCCAGGAGGCCCAGGTGGGTGGGGTGGGGTGGGCAGGGCCAGCCAGGGGTGGGATTTGGTGGTTTGCCAAACTGGCCATAACATTAGCTACAGGTTCACCTGAACCCAGGCGAACCTGCAGCAGCCCACCCCTGAGTTGTTCCTTGGGTGAAGCAAAAAGATTATATTATATTAGGCAGGTATATTATATTATGAAGCAAATAGTGTATTCTATACAGAAGTATAAAGCATAGCTATAAATTCATCCAAACACTAAGTCAATTCAGTTCCACCCTTTCCTAACCATAGCTTTTCTTGCTTATACTTCTATGGAGTCAAGGCCATATACTGAATGTAATAAACAGATTATTGCAACTTCTTATAAACTTTTTAAAAAGGGGAAATGTCTTCTATTATTTTATCTTTATATGTTAACTTTCAGTCAGGTAATCTACAAAAATGAAACAAGCAAAATTATAAAAGTAGCATGAGACAAAATTATATCTAAAACTGAAGGTTTAGAGCAGTGGTAGTCAACCTGGTCCCTACCACCCACTAGTGGGCGTTCCAGCTTTCAAGGTGGGCAGTAGGGGTCTTGTCCCCTACTTTATAAATCACCATTACTGTGGAACTGGTGGGCAGTTAGAAAATTTTACTACTAACAGAGATACAAAAGTGGGCAGTAGGTATAAAAAGGTTGACTATCCCTAGTTTAGAGGGTGATGTTAGAAAACATATTTGCCAGGAATGTCAGAAACATGAAATAAGTTATTTATTTATTTATTTATTTATTTATTTATTTATTTATTTGACTTATATGCCGCCCCCTCTCCCAAAGGACTTGGGGTGGCTCACAAATTAAAAGAAATACAACAATAAATTACCTAAAAACCATATTAAACAAATTAAACCGAATTAACATTAAAACCCCCAAAATTAAAATCAACAAAGCCCAAGGAGTCAGCATAGCCCAGATTGTAAAAACAGCCAGGTTTTTAACTCGTGGAAGGTACGGAGATCAGGAGCAAGCCGGAGCTCCAGTGGAAGAAGATTCCATAAAGTTATCCAGTAGCAGGCAATTTTTTTCCTTAAAGAAAGGTTGTTCATAACTTGTTTATCATTGCAAAGAAACCTGCCTCTCTGCCACCCACCTTTCTTACCTCAGCAAGTAGGGACAGCAAGACCTATCAGAGGCATCTGATTGAATACAGTGAAGCCAGCTGGTCTTTCAGGTACCCTGATTTTATACTGTGAAAGACTTTAAAGATCAAAGTGGGGCCTTTGAACTGAACAGGCCAGGGCAGTGAAGATAAGTGTGAAGGTTTACAGACAATGTGGGATAAAGCAATATCTTGAACAGGATTTCAGAGGGCAAGAAGCAGGGGGCTATCCTTTGCTATGTTCTGTCATAGGCAGAAAAAAACAATTGTGAAGTATTTTTAAAAAATGTGCTTGCAGGCAACAACTCAGTTTCTCTTGATACAGAATATAGATGTGTATGTGCGCATATACATATATACACAGATGACACACATCTATATTCAGATACATACACCTTTGTAAAGCATGTTGGTTAGATTCTGTAAGACAAGGCTCGACACTGGCAGTGGCCACATTTGAATTTAAGATATCAGTTCTTTGCAGGAACTTAACATTGAAGCATCCAGTTGCAGGCTTGCTGCTTTCTTTAAAACAATTATTTTAATTTCTGGGCCTCTGTCTGATGTATTTGCTCAGTTTTGCACTTTTGCTTATAGTACATTGTGTAGGATGGGAACTAATTTGTTAGGAAAGGGTTAGTGGTCCATGTGTATAATAGATTTTCCTGCATTCATGCTGATTGTATTGCTGTATCCCTGTAAATTCTTTTTCAGCAGTTCAAAACAATGTTTCTGCTCCCTCTGCTGATCAAGTGCAGGTACCTTTTGTCTCTTTTGGAACAAGACTTTGGAACATGTCCTTTTACAACTGATTCCCAGTCTTACTCTAGTCTAGTAGATTAAAAATCCATCCTTACTTGCAGATTGATTGCGAAGCCAGAGTTTGTTTTGAGAATCATGGAGCTGTCAAAAATACAACCCAATCAAGGGAGATATTTCCAAAGATGTTAAGGATTATATGTGTCTTCTTATTTCTCACATTTGTCCATTGTACTTTAGTTCTTCCTACAAATAAAGCTGCACCTGCTGCTATCTCCAAATATCATATGGCTCAACAAGAAATAAATAAAAACCTATTGCATTTAGGGTTGTAATTTCTAGAGGGATGATTTACTTGTGGTGATAAGTATAAAGAGGGTGACAATAACAATAACTTTTTTTCTGTTCCATTATCACTTTTGGCTCCTACCTGTGACTTCTACCCATAAGAAAACATGAATTATTAGGCAATTTACAAAGGCACTGAACTGGTAGTATTTCTAGGCTCATTTCCTTAACCTGCTTGCAGCTCATTTATCTTTTGGCAAGAACATGAGTGTTATGTATGCAGGTTTAAAGTCATTGGTTTAGTTTGAACTGTTCTTGTAAAATGTAAGAAATGATTGGTTTAAAAAGTGCAGGAAAACCCTGCACTCTGATTGGCTGGCAACTGCAGCTGCTGGCTATAAGTAGCAGCCGCAGCCCAGCCAAAGTGGGTTCGTTCTGAGCTGTAGTCACTAATAAACAAAGAGCTTGAAGCACTCCGCGTCTGTCTCTTCATGCAAACCTAACAATGAACACATGTTATCTTTTGTTTTTCATCCACCCACCCACCTGGGGGTGCACCATGTTATTTGAAGGACTGACTTCCCACTTACATCTATATGCCTTCCTGTGGGGATGTTACAAGTCTCCTCTTCTAAGGAGGTCCATCTACTGTAGTGTGGGGGATGTCAAACTCGTGGTATCATGACTTTTTTCCCCTTTCCTAAAATGGGTGTGAGCATGGCCAGCGCATGATGCCTCCATTCCACAGTCCACGAGTTTGACAGGCCTGATCTAATGGGATCAAGAAAAGGAACCATCATTGTGTTAACTCCCTTCCTATGGAACATCATTCCTGTAGAAAATAAGATTAGTTCCCACCTTGATACTGTTTTGAAAGGCCCTGAAGACATGATTTTGCCAGTGTGCCTGGAGAACCCAGAATAATATGGAGCCCATCAACTGACTGATGGGGGAGGGGCGTGGAGGTTTATTAATTTTTGTATTAGGTTTTTATTTTATTTTATTAAGCCACCCAAAATCACCATGAGTGAATTGGGTGGTCATATAACATTTCACAAATAAATAAATAAATCTATTCATTTTTATTTCATCTATGTGAAAAGACATTTTTTCCCAATTTTGGCAAGTATGCAATCTGTTTGCAATGCTTCAGTTTATTGTAGGTAATTCATCCAGTGGTGGTATTCAAATTTTTTTTACTACAGGTTCTGTGGGCATGGCTTGGTGGGCGTGGCAGGGGAAGGATACTGTAAAATCTCCAGTCAGAGGTGGTATTTGCCAGTTCTCTGAACTACTCAAAATTTCTGCTACCGGTTCTCCAGAACTGGTCACAACCTGCTGAATACCACATCTGAATTCATCCATCCTAATTAGATATTGTGCATTGTAGCAAGCATACCTCCTTTTCTACAACTACTGATAGCTGCCGTTCATGATAATTCATCCAAGGCTTCTAGGCTGCCTGTTCTCTTCAGAAGGAATCTTCTTATGTAATGGAAGGCCATTTTGTGACACCATCCTCAGACCTTATGTGGGTTGCTTATATATATGAAAACATTGGCTTTTTGGAATAGAATACACATTTTGCCTTGTTGTTGGAAGGGCAGAATAAGATTGGAAGTAAAGAAGCACTTTTTTAAAGCTGACCTACTTTAAGCTGGCTACTGCATTGTGCTGGAAATTGTACTGGAAATACTTTTTTTACTAGGCAATAAACATGGTTTTAAGCCATCTACCAGAAATGACTACAAATTACTTCATTTTTTTCATTCCTGTGATCAATTTTGTAGTCATTCTCATCTTAAAGGCTGCTATTACTAGATGGCATGCTATTAGCAATATTATAAATCACTTCTTATGTTAAAAAAAAAACCCTACCACAATTGAAGGTCAGTTTTATTCTGTTTAATGGAATTCCAAACATGTGATTGATTCCTGAAACATAAAGAAAATAGACAAATTGGAAATTGCACCATAAGGTTATAAATTCTTGCAAGGAAAGAAAAAATTACCAACTAATTTCTTTGCACATAATTCACCTTAATATGTTGTTATGGTTGGTCTAATGATAAGGTGGCTCAATTTATGCAAGCTGAACATTTTGATACTTTTTTTTGTAAAATGTAACATTAAAAATGATACAAGAATTTTAGTGAATATCTAATTATTGTTAGAAATTACCAATCATTTTCCAGAAATGAATATGTGTCATTTTTTAATTTGTTACATTTGTAACCTCCTTATTTCCAGGAGTTTTTAGCAGGAAATTCAGCACTTCTATCCTATGCCACTTCTTTTCGTTTAAAAGGAACAGTCCATTTTTTCATTGTTCTGAATACTGATAGTATATGTCAGGGGTGTCAAACTCAAGGCCTATGGGCTGGATCCAGCCTGCGATGTGGTCAGATTTGACCCACAGGGCCAACACTTCATCCCAGTCTACCTGCATAGCTTTGGCCAAGTCTACCCAATGTGAAGGGGAAACATCAGACCAGCCTGGCTTCAGCCTGGTCTACCCAATGCAAAAAGGAAACATGTCAGCAATTTAGGAAAGGGTGTCAAGCTGGCCACACCCACCCAGTTGGCCATGCCCGCCCACCCCTGAGGTCAAGCAGGGCCCTGATGTGGACCTCAATGAAATTGAGTTTGACACCCATGGTATATATCTGCAACTTTTCTGAATTTAAGCTAAGAATAAGAAATGAACATAGACATTTTTTTTAATTCATATTTATATCCCGCCCTTCTCCGGAGACTCAGGGCGGCTTACAGTTTTTGGGATACAACCCAATGCGATCAGCAATAGCCTTCATTCCATTGTATATGCCTGCTTATTACTAAGTGGCATTTTTTACAAAGTCAGCTTATTGCCCCCAACAATCTTGGGTCCTTACTGCACCACCAAGGCCGCTATTTTGTAGGCTCTGCAGTAATACTATGGTGACCTTGAATAGTGTGGCTTTACATTATTCTTCAACTTGATCCAGGGAATTCTGCCCCCCCCACCTTTGTATATCTGAACCAGAGGTGGTATTCAGCCAGTGGAAATTTTGAGTAGTTCAGAAAACCGGTAAATACCACCTCTGGTTGGCCCCGCCCCTATCTATTTGCTGCTTCCCAAATCCCAGCTGACCTGAGTCCCAGCTGATTGGCTGAGTCTTCTTTTGTTGCCCTGCACAGGAGAACAGAGCTGGAAAGCAGGTTAGTGGGGTGGGGAGGGAATGGAGATTTTGCAGTATCCTTCCCTTGGAGTTGGGTGGAAATGGAGATTTTACAATATCCTTTCTCTGCCAAACCCACCAAGCCACACCACACCCACCAAGCCACACCACGCCCACCAAGCCATGCCCACAGAACTGATAATAACAAAATTTTAATACCACCACTGATCTGAACTGAATTAAGGAAGAATTAACTGAAGAATTGTCCAATCTAGTCAAAAGCTTGCCACAACATGGTGGTGCAGGCTGTTAAGCACCAGCACTTAGCTCCAGCTACCTGCAATTAGTGCAGGCTCAATCCCACCAGGCTCAAGGTTGACTCAGCCTTCCATCCTCCCGGGTAGGTAAATTGAGGGCCCAAGATTGTTGGGGCAATAAGCTGACTTTGTAAAAATGCCACTTGGAGGGGGCAAAAAGCCCTAGTAATAAGCAGGCATATACAGTAGAATGAAGGCTATTGCTGAGCACATTGGGTTGTGCTCCAAAGATTGTAAGCCCCCTGAGTCTCCGGAGAAGGGCTGCATATAAATGTGAATAATAATAATAATAATAATAATAATAATAATAATAATAATAATAAACAACCTTGCCACAACATGCAAATTCCCATCCACATGGCTTTTTTTTTAGCGATTGCACATGTTAGCCAGGGATCGCTGACGTGGCTGGCTGCCTCTCTGAAAGGAATTTTTTCAGACAGTGTTATCTTTACCCGCAGGATGCCTGAATGCTGGTAGGCAATCAGGGCAGGCTCCTTTCTTGTCCTTAAGTGGTTTATTCACTCACAGGAATCGAGCCACTAACCTCAGTGGTGCTCAGGCCCAGCGTCTTCCCCCGTGTGCCACCATGGCTTCCACATGGCTATCCGCTTACTAATGGCACAAATTAGTGTTGTATAGATAATCCTTGATTTACAACTGTAATGGAGCTTGCCCATCATGGTTGTAGCTTGTGATGAACATAAACTGGGTCACCCACCAACCTGATTTGGCAATCATTTTTGCAGCAGTGATTAAGCGAATGCCATGGTTGTTAAACAAACCTATGTTTCTTTATGGGTGTAATTTTGGCAAAAACTGGAAGTAATGCTGGTTTTCAGTAAAAACATCACAAAATATGATTATGTGTCTGTGAGATGCTGCAAATGGCTTACTTGCTGAGCACCCAATTTCAACTCCCATATGGTGCTGTCGTATGACCATAGGGGTGGTCAAATGAGAACTTCAAATCCAGAACGTAAGTACCCAAAGGGAGTCCTTTGTAACTTTGAATGATTGCTAAACAACCGATCATAAGTCAAAAGATTACCTCTTTGCTGCATCAAAAGAAAATCTGAGCAACACACAACCCATCATGCCATGATGTATTGCCGAGGTGGTATTCAGCAGGTTCTGACCAGTTCTGGAAAACTGGTAGCAGAAATTTTGAGTAGTTCAGAGAACCGGCAAATACCACCTCTGACTGGAGGTTTTACAGTATCCTTCCCGTGCCACGCCCACCAAGCCATGCCCACAGAACCGGTAGTAAAAAAAACTGAACCCCATCACTGATGTATTGGTATCTTACCAAATTTCATATAGACTCAGAGTTTCCATGTTTTTAAAAAAGTTGTGACAACATAACAGTTTCTCCATAAGAGGCTAGTTCTCTCCTGTGAATGTTAGCAATATTCTTCTTCCATGTAGTTAGAATAACTTGGAAAATCTTTCTGTAAAGGTATCTTTTGCTTTTTTTTGGAAGCCTCCTGTTTAACAGTCTTTCGTGGAGAAACCAAATTCTTACCTTTGAAGAAGGGTTTTAAATTAACATGGATTACTTTCTTTTTGAATTGCCTTTCATTGCTATGGCTGCATACCTGTGTTAAAAGTGGAAAGACACCTTGCACAAAACAAATGCCTAGGTTATACAGTGTATAACACTTCTCAGAAGCTTATATTACAAAGTCAACACAAAGGGCTGTGTACCTCTAGACAATAACATGTTGTCTAGGAAACAGAATAATCCTATTTTTTTTCCAAAGCAGCATTTTGAAAATGTGTTTGTTTCTTTCCATCTAAAGGATTAAACCTGCCAATTACAGCAGTGTAGTATAATTCTCCAAATGACTAAATTTTAGAAAATTGCTGTCACCTTGTTTTACACTAGTCTGTTGAAGTCCAACAAAACAGAACAGTCATCTTTGTAAGCAGCTTATTGTAACAAGACCATACACAGAAGATCAGACTCTGGCTTTCCACTAATTATGCATAGCACTGGCCAAAGATTGCCAAGAATCACACCGAAGCAGGAGACTTCTTCCAAATCTTCCATAAAAAGCTTCTATACCTTTCATCTGTCTGATCTTTTCATAATCTTTAGTCAAAGATCAAACCAGCCTTTTACTATTAGGAATAGATGACCTAATGTTAATTTTGAACTGGCTTTCAAATCATACAAACCTTGTTAAGTTCCAAAAACCTGGCAGAAACTAAACAGAAAATTATCATTTAGAGTTTAGATATAAGTTTCTTACTTAACCTTTTCTATCAAATACAAAGTTAATATGACAATTACATTCACACTATACTTGATTTTAGTCTAAAGTAGAGGCCTTCAAACTTGACAAATTTAAGACTTGTGGACTTCAACTCCCAGAATCCCTCCTCCAGGCATGTTAGCTCTGGAATTCTGGGAGTTGAAATCCATTAAATTTGATCAGGGTCTTCAAACTTGGCAAGTTTGAAGACCCTTGGTCTAAACACTGAAAGTGATAATAATGGCAGCTGACAGACCATATGATGAATGGCTGCAGGAACTGGGCAATGTCTAGTTTACTGAAAAGAAGGACCAGGGAGACATGAGAGCAGTATTCTAATATTCGAGGGCTGCCACAGAGAGGAAGGGTCAAGCTATTTTCCAAGTCACCCAAAGACCAGACAAGGCATAATGGATGGAAACTGAACAAAGACAGATTCAATCTGGAAATAAGGAGAAATTTTCTGACAGTGAGAACAATCAATCAATGGAACAGAAGTTGGGGAGCTTCATCACTGGAAGCTTTCAAGGAGACTGGACTGCCATCTGTCAAAATGGTGTAGTGTCTTGGGCTAGGTTTGGACTAGATGATCTAGAAGGTCCCTTTCAACTCTGTTAATCTGTATCTGTATTATTGTTGATAATCACTCAATCCTCCAATGCCAATCACAGAAAAGGTGGTATTCAGCCAGTGGAAATTTTGAGTAGTTCAGAAAACCGTAAATACCACCTCTGGTTGGCCCCGCCCCTATCTATTTGCTGCTTCCCAAATCCCAGCTGACCTGAGTCCCAGCTGATTGGCTGAGTCTTCTTTGTTGCCCTGCACAGGAGAACAGAGCTGGAAAGCAGGTTAGTGGGGTGGGGAGGGAATGGAGATTTTGCAGTATCCTTCCCTTGGAGTTGGGTGGAAATGGAGATTTTACAATATCCTTTCTCTGCCAAACCCACCAAGCCACACCACACCCACCAAGCCACACCACGCCCACCAAGCCATGCCCACAGAACTGATAATAACAAAATTTTAATACCACCACTGATCTGAACTGAATTAAGGAAGAATTAACTGAAGAATTGTCCAATCTAGTCAAAAGCTTGCCACAACATGGTGGTGCAGGCTGTTAAGCACCTAGCACTTAGCTCCAGCTACCTGCAATTAGTGCAGGCTCGAATCCCACCAGGCTCAAGGTTGACTCAGCCTTCCATCCTCCCGGGGTAGGTAAATTGAGGGCCCAAGATTGTTGGGGGCAATAAGCTGACTTTGTAAAAATGCCACTTGGAGGGGGGGCAAAAAAAAGCCCTAGTAATAAGCAGGCATATACAGTAGAATGAAGGCTATTGCTGAGCACATTGGGTTGTGCTCCAAAGATTGTAAGCCCCCCTGAGTCTCCGGAGAAGGGCGGCATATAAATGTGAATAATAATAATAATAATAATAATAATAATAATAATAATAATAATAAACAACCTTGCCACAACATGCAAATTCCCATCCACATGGCTTTTTTTTTTTAGCGTATTGCACATGTTAGCCAGGGATCGCTGACATGGCTGGCTGCCTCTCTGAAAGGAATTTTTTCAGACAGTGTTATCTTTACCCGCAGGATGCCTGAATGCTGGTAGGCAATCAGGGCAGGCTCCTTTCTTGTCCTTAAGTGGTTTATTCACTCACAGGAATCGAGCCACTAACCTCAGTGGTGCTCAGGCCCAGCGTCTTCCCCCGTGTGCCACCATGGCTTCCACATGGCTATCCGCTTACTAATGGCACAAATTAGTGTTGTATAGATAATCCTTGATTTACAACTGTAATGGAGCTTGCCCATCATGGTTGTAGCTTGTGATGAACATAAACTGGGTCACCCACCAACCTGATTTGGCAATCATTTTTGCAGCAGTGATTAAGCGAATGCCATGGTTGTTAAACAAACCTATGTTTCTTTATGGGTGTAATTTTGGCAAAAACTGGAAGTAATGCTGGTTTTCAGTAAAAACATCACAAAATATGATTATGTGTCTGTGAGATGCTGCAAATGGCTTACTTGCTGAGCACCCAATTTCAACTCCCATATGGTGCTGTCGTATGACCATAGGGGTGGTCAAATGAGAACTTCAAATCCAGAACGTAAGTACCCAAAGGGAGTCCTTTGTAACTTTGAATGATTGCTAAACAACCGATCATAAGTCAAAAGATTACCTCTTTGCTGCATCAAAAGAAAATCTGAGCAACACACAACCCATCATGCCATGATGTATTGCCGAGGTGGTATTCAGCAGGTTCTGACCAGTTCTGGAAAACTGGTAGCAGAAATTTTGAGTAGTTCAGAGAACCGGCAAATACCACCTCTGACTGGAGGTTTTACAGTATCCTTCCCGTGCCACGCCCACCAAGCCATGCCCACAGAACCGGTAGTAAAAAAAACTGAACCCCATCACTGATGTATTGGTATCTTACCAAATTTCATATAGACTCAGAGTTTCCATGTTTTTAAAAAAGTTGTGACAACATAACAGTTTCTCCATAAGAGGCTAGTTCTCTCCTGTGAATGTTAGCAATATTCTTCTTCCATGTAGTTAGAATAACTTGGAAAATCTTTCTGTAAAGGTATCTTTTGCTTTTTTTTGGAAGCCTCCTGTTTAACAGTCTTTCGTGGAGAAACCAAATTCTTACCTTTGAAGAAGGGTTTTAAATTAACATGGATTACTTTCTTTTTGAATTGCCTTTCATTGCTATGGCTGCATACCTGTGTTAAAAGTGGAAAGACACCTTGCACAAAACAAATGCCTAGGTTATACAGTGTATAACACTTCTCAGAAGCTTATATTACAAAGTCAACACAAAGGGCTGTGTACCTCTAGACAATAACATGTTGTCTAGGAAACAGAATAATCCTATTTTTTTTCCAAAGCAGCATTTTGAAAATGTGTTTGTTTCTTTCCATCTAAAGGATTAAACCTGCCAATTACAGCAGTGTAGTATAATTCTCCAAATGACTAAATTTTAGAAAATTGCTGTCACCTTGTTTTACACTAGTCTGTTGAAGTCCAACAAAACAGAACAGTCATCTTTGTAAGCAGCTTATTGTAACAAGACCATACACAGAAGATCAGACTCTGGCTTTCCACTAATTATGCATAGCACTGGCCAAAGATTGCCAAGAATCACACCGAAGCAGGAGACTTCTTCCAAATCTTCCATAAAAAGCTTCTATACCTTTCATCTGTCTGATCTTTTCATAATCTTTAGTCAAAGATCAAACCAGCCTTTTACTATTAGGAATAGATGACCTAATGTTAATTTTGAACTGGCTTTCAAATCATACAAACCTTGTTAAGTTCCAAAAAACCTGGCAGAAACTAAACAGAAAATTATCATTTAGAGTTTAGATATAAGTTTCTTACTTAACCTTTTCTATCAAATACAAAGTTAATATGACAATTACATTCACACTATACTTGATTTTAGTCTAAAGTAGAGGCCTTCAAACTTGACAAATTTAAGACTTGTGGACTTCAACTCCCAGAATCCCTCCTCCAGGCATGTTAGCTCTGGAATTCTGGGAGTTGAAATCCACAAGTCTTTAGACCAAGGGTCTTCAAACTTGGCAAGTTTGAAGACCCTTGGTCTAAACACTGAAAAGTGATAATAATGGCAGCTGACAGACCATATGATGAATGGCTGCAGGAACTGGGCAATGTCTAGTTTACTGAAAAGAAGGACCAGGGGAGACATGAGAGCAGTATTCTAATATTCGAGGGGCTGCCACAGAGAGGAAGGGGTCAAGCTATTTTCCAAGTCACCCAAAGACCAGACAAGGCATAATGGATGGAAACTGAACAAAGACAGATTCAATCTGGAAATAAGGAGAAATTTTCTGACAGTGAGAACAATCAATCAATGGAACAGAAGTTGGGGGAGCTTCATCACTGGAAGCTTTCAAGGAGACTGGACTGCCATCTGTCAAAATGGTGTAGTGTCTTGGGCTAGGGTTTGGACTAGATGATCTAGAAGGTCCCTTTCAACTCTGTTAATCTGTATCTGTATTATTGTTGATAATCACTCAATCCTCCAATGCCAATCACAGAAAAATGGCAAATATGTAAAAAGTTCTCAGTTCAGAGTAAGGGTAATAAGATTAAACTGTGAACTGATTGTACATCTTAAGGATACCATGCAGAAATGCTCGTGACATTAAATTCTTTTTAAAAAAAACATTTTCAACTAATAAAAATATTCATTTTAATATAAAATACCATTAATCTTATCCTCATGACACTTTTCATGACATTATACATCATCAAGTTTGGGTGGCATAATCAAGGATATTGTAGGGATTGTGAAAATGAATTGTGTGTGTCGTGAAGCTACAAGCTGCTTACCCTTCTTATGGAAGAACAGATTTTAACACACATTTTCTGTTTAAAAACAACAAATATGTGTTTAGCCCAGACCAGCAAATATTTGTTTTCATGCTTTGCAAAATCTGTCTTTGCTTTGGCAACACTGAGAATCTCCAATATTTCAAGCTGCATTAGAAGCCAGTGGGAGTTTACAAGCTTTTTTGTCAATATTTGCTTCAGCAAGCAATCATTTCAGGGGCTTAAATTTTCAGCATTTGCATAATAGTCTTAATGTGAAGACTTTTCACTGCCAGATGGAAATTCTTGGAGTCTGTTCTTTTTTCGTGTGCAATATTTTATTTATTTTATACTTATTTCATACTTTCTTTTGTAAAATATGTATTAAACCATAAAGAATCTTAAATATATATAGCAGCAGAATATATCAATTGAATGGAATTGTGATTCAGGGAATCCAGATAACAAATATGATCCTTCTTAATATATATTGCCTCCCCATCACCACCATTTATTTTATCTCACTATGAAGATGCAAATTATGTATAATTTATGGCTGTTTACTTGTAATATGCATACATACATGAAACCACAGCAAATAAAACACATTGAACAGCATAAAAATAACCACTTGTTGTATTAAGTAGCATTCCATTCCACCAGACAAAGAACTTTCAATTGGTGATCAGTACACTCTTTTTTGGAAAAGAAATGACTTTCAGATAAAAGTAATATTTCTCCTTTGGGAGAAAAAAAAAGCTGAAACCCAATAAACACATCTTTTTATATATACTTGTTGAAGACAGTTTGTGTTTATTAGTTTGGAATAATAAAATAACTAGCAAATCCACTGCTTTTCTCCCAGGTAAAGAATTAACAAGGCAGTTTTATGTAATTGATTTCGAAATACGTTCATTGGGATTTATTCTAATTTGTGATGATATGATTTTAGCCTGAGTTTGCCTCACTGGATTCTCCCAATATAGAGGCAATAATAATCTAAAGTGTACAGGTGTTGCAAATCATGTATTCCTTTTTTTCCTCCTTTGAATAACGGAAAGCAAAGTTTATCCTATGACTGCGAAAGCACAATCCATCAACAGAAACAAGATAAACACAAACTGAAGGCTTGGGAAGAGCTCTTTCACTGAGCATGCGCAAAAGAATCGATTCAGGCGCCCGGGCTGCCTCTCGCTGGTTTCGTTTTGTTTGGTTTCGTTTTTGTAAGGGCCGGTGGAACCAAACTTCTTGAGCGAGCGGGGCAAGTCGGACCAGTTAGGGACAAGGATTAGTGGCGCCCCAACCGAGGAGAGTGTATTTCCTGGATTTCAGCTGACGGCCGTTTTAGCTCAGTCTTCCTTTTTCTCGGCCATGCAGCCTTACATGGTAAACATCAAACTTTCGGCTCGGACCCTCACTGGGGCCCTTAACCCTCAGAATAGAGGAGCAGCAGACTGGTAAGTAGAAAAAAAATAGGGGACGTCGGGGGAATAGACGGTAATTTTAGGGTATGCATGCGGACGAGCTGGGAGCGGAACTGGGTAGAAGATGAATTTTTGAAGAGTTAAGAGGCAGATTATGAATTCTTATCATTATCATCATCATCATAGAAGTCCCATAAAGCTTAGTGGGATGCACTTCCAAAGATCTATCTCCCTGCATTTAGGAATTATTGCACCTGTAATATAGGGGAGACGTGACCTGTTGGAAACGTGACCAAAATGTTGAGTATTATGTCTATGGAGATTCTCAGGTATCGGGGTCATGGTTGTCGCAAAGATGCTTTTTCAAGAGGCAACTAGACGTTCTGGTTATCTGCAAGGAGTGCAAATCCTTTCCTCCCCCACCATCCAGTCAGACCTGAAGAAGCTTCTTGGATTAGAAGTGAAACGTCTTCAAAGAAAAACCAGAACGTCCAGTTGCCTCTTGAAAAAGCAGCTTTCGGTTGAGTATTACGGTTATTGAAGGTGACGCAAGAAGAAAGCCACCTGAATGATTTCATAAGCCTATTTTGAAGTGAGACATATGCTTAAACCACATAGCACAAATGTTGTGCTATGATATGAAGAGACAGCGGAGAATACCAGAGACATGGACATTAGTGCTGTTAGAAGCTTTCCATGTGTAGCAAAAAAAAGAAAAAGCATCCTATGCCTTAAGTTGGAATGAAAACAGAGAAATGTGCAAGGGCAGCTGAGAGTTAGATCAAAATCTAGGGGAGGAGAATATTGGCCTTCAAAGTTTTGCTATTTGCGGTGTTATATAGTTCCTTTCTGGTGGGAAAGGGGGAGACACTGTGAAGATTTCATTTTAATTTGGCATTATATTTATATCGCAGTCTAATAAGACTTTAAGGTGGGCTTAAATTTTTTGGTAAAAACTAGTATAACGTAAATGATAATGATAATGCATAGTATTTGATAATGATAATGCATGGTAATTACTTATTTATTTCTTATTTATTACTTATTTCCAATATTATATATTATCCCAAACCCAGACATTGGGTACTGCATATCAACAAGAGATAAAAACAAAAGAAGAATTAAAAACTCTCTCAATTCAAAACAACTACATTGTTATTATATAGGTTCATTCCTAATATTGATGAACAAATATACTGCTTTATTTATATATACACATATGTATATTTATAGTAATTTTCTTTGCTTCACATATAAGCCTAGTTAAATTCTGCTCCAGAATGTAAGATACCTTAAAATTGCCTTTATAAGAAAAACAGTACCCTTAAGTTTGTAAGTCCTGCAATTAAAAGTGAAAGAGGGAAGGAGCCTTTGGCTCGGATATTGCAACAACTGGTTTGGGGACACTAAAATAGGGATTATGTTTGATGACACCAGTTATGAAATTTTGCAAAAATGGTAACTATTGCTTAAAGTACAGTATAGTGAAACAGTAATATGGTGGAGAAAGAAAAGATTCTGTTCAATTACTATGAAGCAAATGGCACAAGAATGAGAAGAATGTTGATGAATAAGAACTATAGCTAATATACTTTTCCAGTTATTTTACCAGGATGTTTTCTGAGTCTGGAAAAGATGTATTTGAATCACATTAAGAGTTATGCAAGAACTCAATACAATACAATACAATCTTCTTTATTGGCCAAGTATGATTGGATACACAAGAAATGTATCTCCGGTGCATATGCTCTCAGTGTAAATGCAAATGATTCATAATTCAACGTTTTAATAACAAACAAGCAGATTTTTTTATTTGTCTTCTATGCCATTTCAGCAACAGAGATTTCTATGAAGATTCAGCAAAATGATTTTTTGTGTGTATTTAATATTACAATTACTAGGGGCTGGCAAGGATTGATTGCATATGGATGCCATTCTCTCATTCTGGTGATAGACTCCAAAACAGCTCAGACCTTACAGGTTTTGGAAAAGCACAAGGCAGCTGTTGTCAAGGTACATTGAAAAGAATCATTAGAATGCTGCAAAAGAAGGTTCTTATACCAGCAAAATTAGCTAAGATTTTTCATAAAAATGATTTATGATGTTTTAACCCCATTTGCCTTTTACTATTTAACAAGTGTCCTTTCATAAATTGTATTTTGCAGTTTTATTTCTTTAGAGGAATATTCTTGATTCTAGTCAGCCATTCCACTCAAACTTGATACCTTATTTTCACTGTTTAGATTTCTGTTTTCCAATAGATAAGATTTATGTAGTTTTACAATATACGTAAATCTCTGTGGATTATTTGGCAAAGAGAGAAAGTTATACAAAAATTTATTAAAATTTCAATTTTAGCAGGCATAGGTTTTTTGAGTTGAGGACTAATATAGATATTTAGATTGATATTTTATTTTTCAATTTATTATATTTTCTGCATTAAAAAATTATAAATGCCATAAATCAGTCTGTTTCAATTTGTAATGAACTTCACTATATGAAATCCAATAACGAATGTTTTTAAGTGTTTTAAATGACTACTAACTTCACTTACCTGTCATAAGGTTAAATGGGCTAAAGAAAACTACCATCACAATATTGGATCACCTTATGCTTTGCGTTTGGCTACTGCTGATGCCAGTGGAAAGATAATTGTTTGGGATGTAGCTACAGGAACTGCTCGCTGTGAGATCCAAGAGCATACAAAACCAATTCAAGGTAAGAAAATGTCCATATTGCATCATGTTCCGATAATGAATAATTGTACTAGTTAGAAAAATACAAGGCTAAATAGTTGATTTTTAAACTGTCATTTCTCCACCACACTGCTTTGAGAGTCCAGCATTGGGTTATGACTCCACCCTTTGATGTCATAGAGCTGAGTCTGCCACTATAAAAAGCCAGCCTCTGCTGAGAGTCCTAGCTTTTTGACTCAGCTCTTTTGACATTAAGAGCTACTGTCTCTGGAGCTAAAAGTATAGCAATCTTTTTCTTAGCTACAAAAAAGCAAACAAGATAACATCAGTGCAGCTCCCGGGGACCTGGTAGAGCTGCGCTCGCAGAGAGAGTGGGCACCCACTCTCCTGCACTGGTCAGCTATCCCAGCAGGGCACTGACCATTTATAGCATACCGCGGAGTCTCCTATGCTATTTTTTGATGCGCGGCTCACATATGAGCCTCCAAGCCGGGAGACCAACCACATGGGTATTCTGCGGTGTGCATCTCCCAGAGCACAATTTGGGCCTCAGCAGGAAGAATCGACGGGCTTCCCACCTGGTCCCTCAGCGATCCCTATCGCGCCTCCCAGCTGACATTCGGGAAGCAGGGGTAAATTCCTGAATGAAGGCAGTCTAAGACCTGCAACTGCCAGCCCTCAAATTATCTAGCCTGACAGCTATCCCTCAGAGTGAGGCCTCAAGATCCAGGCCTGCAAGTGTCGTTCCTCAAAAGCCTCCTAACTTGTGGCTGGTGGCCATTTTAGGATCAAGTTCTTTTGGGTGCCATTTTGATTGGGCCTCAAAGCAGTGATCCATTCTGTCTGGCCTCCATCTCAGAAGACACCCTGCGGAGGAGCTGATGGCACCTCTGGTGTTCTTTCTTGAGAAATGGAGAATGATTGGACCCAGCCAGGATCATCAGGCTTGCAGGCTACCCAAGACCCAGAAGTGTCAAGAAGGCCTCTCAAGAAAAGGCATCCAAGAGTCCTTTGAGCCAATAGGGAAGCAGCAGCAAAGAACAGGGCCAAGGCCCTTGGTCCCAAGAAAACTTCAAAGAACTCAGAGCTGAAAGGTGGAGACATGCTGCACTGGAAAAACTTTGCCAAAAATTTCCAGCAGTTAAAGGAACAGTCAGGAGACTCTCAGACCTATACTGATCAGGCCCCAGGAACTGTAGGGTCAGAAGGTAGTTTAGCAAGCTACCTTCAGGCATGTTCCCCTGAGAGGCCTGATGAGGCCTCTACTCCCCAAGACCTTAGCAGGATTGGGCCTAGCTTCAGGCCTGCTAATTGGGATACTGGAATTTACAGTCCTCACGGTTTTTTGCCCCAAGGAGGATATAGCTCAGGGTGCAAGCTTCCTTCCTTTACCCTCACTATGTCAGGGCTCTGCCCTATGGTTCCCCCTCAAGACAATAGGCCGCAAGATATACAATCTATGGTCTCTGTGGCAGTCAGACAGGGCATCGCTGAGGGGTTCCAGCATCTACTTCAACCAGCAGCACCCCACCCCCCAGTATACTTCCCACCTTTTACCAGGGAAATCTCCTTCCTCAGAGAGTAACTTCCAAACCCCTGGATTTCATGTATCTCCCATCTCCCTAACTAGGGCAGGACAGGAAGACAGAGGCTCCTCATACCCCTCAAAGCACAGCAGATGTTCTGGGTCAGAGGAGGAGGAAGGGAAATCAGGGACCCCTATCTTTTGGATGAAGCAGAAAGTAGACTGCAGCAGTTCACAACAGCGGCTGTCTTCAGACCTTCCTTATTTAGGCCCCTTCTCCAAAAGGCTTTAGTTACTGCACAACTAAGCCCGGAGGAGGTGGCACCTGAACCCCCAGTGGACCTCACTGCCCAAGGGGACTGTTTATTCTCCAAGCCCATAATGCCAAATGAGGTGCTCCCCTCACCACTCTTATTTTTGAATTTGGTGAGGGATCAATGCACTGCTCTCTTGTTGGGGCCCCACTCCTGATCACAAGACAAAAGATTCTTCAATGTGGGTCCTTCCCTGGCCAATGCCCTAGCAGTGCCAACTGTTGATCCCCCGGTGGTAGTCACCTTTGCTTCCTCTGGAAGCCCCATGGAACCAGAATATGTCTTGAGGCCTGAGAACAAAAAATCAGAACAAACTCTGAAACACATGCACCAGTCCGCAGCTTGGGCAGTGAAAGCCTCCACCACAGCCTCGTTCTTTATGAGGTCAGCCATACGTTGGTTACACCAACTTCAAGATCGGCTACCCTGCACTGATGTCAGGGCCCACCAAGACATCAACAAAATAATTGCTGCTGCTGAATTCACAGCTGATGCTACCCTAAGCTTTGCCAGATTCGTGTCAAAGGCAATGGCTTCCTCTGTGCCTGCAAGACGTCTCCTCTGGATGTGCAACTGGCAGACCAACTCCCAGCGCAAGTGGAAGTTGGCTGCTTCCCCATGCTCTGGGAGAACTTATTTGGAACAGCCTTGGAATCGTTCCTGGTAGAGACCAGCGATAAAAGTAAGATGCTGTCGTCAACCAGCAAAAGGTCGGAATTCCGGCAGATGCCATACTCCAGGCCAACCCATGTTTCCATCACGCCTAGAAAAAGTTCCCGCCTTGCCAGGAACAACACCCGGACCACGCGGCCAGACAACAACAGTTCTCTGGTAAGCACCCCTTTTGTGGGGGAGGAGGTTGTTCATTCAGACACTCTAAGTAACTGCATCCATTCCCCTCCCATCGGAGGTCGCCTGACCTTTTTTGCATCCAGATGGGAGGAATCGACAACGGACGCCTGGGTTCTCAGGATGGATTCATCTGGCCTTCGCCTCAAGTTTCTCTCCTCTCCGATGTTTTTTGTTTGCTGTCCCATCTCTCGGGACAGATCCAAATGGGCCCTTATGGAATCGGCCATCCAACACCTGGTGGACATCAGAGTCATAGAGATGGTCCCCATGGATCAGCGGAGGTTGGGTTTCTACTCCCGCCTCTTTGTTATTCCAAAGGCCTCGGGAGGGTGGAGAGAAATCCTCGATCACAGATTTATTCCCTACAGGTGCTTCAAGATGCAGATACTACACTCTAGTCTTCAGAGTGTCCGAGAGGGTGATCCCCTCTCTTCCATAGACTTCACGGAGGCTTACCTCCATATTCCAATCTGGCCCCCTCATCGCCAGTTCCTCCGCTTCTGTTATGGCAGTAAGCATTTTCAATACCAGGCTCTTCTGTTTGACCTCTCCTCAGCCCCTAGAGTCTTTACCAAGTTCTTGGCAGTATTGGCAGCTTACCTCCAAGCTTTGCCTGTGAGAGTCCAATGCTACCTGGACAACATTCTGATCCAGTATATCTCTGTCCAGGCAGCCAACCATGACCTTCGGATCACGATGCAACTCTTGCAGGAGCAAGGATTCTCCATAAACCTTGTCAAGAGCCATCTTCAGCCAACAACCCGCTTGCTGCACCTTGGTGTCATCATCGATATGACTTGTTGTGAAGGCTTCCTTTCCCCAGAACGACAGGAGAGCCTCAATGAATTGATCAAAAGAATTTGACCACTTCACATCATTTCCCTGACTCTCCTGTCCCAGCTGCTTGGGAAGATGATCTCCTGCATCGATGTCAACACACCCGCAGCCTGCAATGGTTGCTCCTCCCCTTTCAATGGGCAGGGACCAGCCATTCTGCCAGCAGGGTCCTGCTTCCCCCGCAAGTGCTTCACTCCTTTCGATGGTGGCAATCCCAAGCCATTGCTAGGGGACACCTTTTCAAGGAGCCAGACAGAATTGTTGTCACTACAGACACCAGCCTTTACAGCTGGGGGGTGCATGTGCAGGGTCAGATGACTCTGGGTCATTGGCCTCTTACAAACAGGTCTTTTCCCATCAATCTCCTGGAGCTCAGGGCTATTTTCCTCACCCTGAGATGCTTCCTAGACAGAATTTCAGGGTCACATGTACTGGTTATGATGGACAATATGGCCGCCAAGGCCCATGTCAACAGACAGAGGGGGACCAGGTCAAGGCCCTGATGTGGGAAGCAGAAGGTCTGGGGAGGTGGACAGAGAGGAACCTTCAGTCTGTCCAGGCAGACCACATCTCGGGGCTTGACAACTCCGAGGCAGGCTGGTTGAGTTGAACTCAAATCGACCACTCGGAGTGGAGCCTCTATCCTTCCCTGTTCCAAGAGTTGTCGCTCATATTTGGACCTCCAGTGGTGGATCTATTCACCACTCCACAGAACGCACAGGTAGACAAGTTCTTCTCCAGGTTTCCGACCCAGGAAGCGGAGGGGAGCAACGCACTTTGGTGCAAGTGGCCCCCAGATCTCCTCTACGCCTTTTCTCCTTTTCTGATCATTCAGGCCATCATTTGGAAGATGTTGGAGGAGAAGGCGGAGCTAGTACTTCTGGCGCCACATTGGCGCAGGAGACCCTGGTTCACAAACCTGGTGAACCTGTTGACCCAGAGACTGTGGAGAATCCCAGCCAGCAGGATTTCTCTCAGCCAGGAGGCCCTCCTACATCTGGAACCCCAGTGGTTTCATCTGACCACATGGCGGTTGAGTGGCAATCGTTCAGAGATTCCAACCTCTCTGACAAGGTCATCGAGACTATCCAGCCTTCTCGTAAACAGTCAACCAATAGGCTTTACAATGCCACTTGGAGGAAGTTCTGTGGATGGTGCTCTGAGAGGTCCCAGGACCCTACTTCAGCATGTCCTGGACATGTTACAGTTTCTCCAGGATGGGTTGGACAAGGGGCTTGCGCCTAACATCCTCTGCAAACAGGTGGCAGCCTTAGCGTCAGTCCTGTTATGGGATAAGTATTCATCCCTCTCCCATCACCCATCTGTCCATAGATTCTTGAAAAGAACCTCGAATCTGCATCCTCCCGTGGTCCATAGGTATGCCACTTGGGATCTCCCCAAGGTGCTTCAGGCCCTCACGGGTCCTCCCTTTGAACCCTTACGTAGGGTGAGCCTTCGTCCGTTGACCCTCAAGGTATCCTTCCTGGTGGCGATTACATCAGCCAGGAAGATTTCTGAACTGGCGGCTCTGTCTGTGAAGCCTAATCTTTGTGTTTTCCAAGACAATAGGGTAGTGTTGCATTTGGACCCTTCCTTTGTGCCAAAAATTAATTCTTGGTTCCAGAGGGCTCAAGAAATTGTACTACCTGACTTTTGTACCAAGCCCCAACATGTGTTGGTACATAAGTGGCACACATTGGATATGAAAAAGGTGCTCCAGATTTATTTAAAACACACCGCACCTTTTCACAAAACTGAGGCAATGTTTGTGTCTTTTCAGTCTGTCTCTTTGGGGTCTAAGGCTGCTTCCCCCATGATAAGCAAGTGGATTAGGGTGGCCATTTTGTCCTCCTATGAGACCTTGGGCCTGCCAGCTCCCAAGAAACTGACAGCACACTCTACTTGGAATGCAGCGACTTTGGCGGTCTCGGTGACCAAGGCACCTATCGAGGAGATTTGTAAGGTGGCTACCTGGACTTTGCCTTGTCCATTTATCCAGCACTATCAGCTGGATTCCTTCGCATCTGCAGAAGCAGCATTTGGATGAAGGGTACTACAGAAGGTGGTTCCAGTGTCAGATTGATTGGACCAGACGGAGGCCCTCCTTGGGCCATGTAGGCTTTGCTATGTCCCAGTGCTTGAAGCAGTGTGCTGGAGAAGGGGCATTGGTAGACTTACCAGTGAACGCCCTTTCTAGACACACTGCAAGAGAGTCCAGCCCTTCCCTGTGACCGTCTGGTCACCCTTCGGGGGGGGGGAGGTTTATTCTCATTGTGTTTGTGTTTTATTCCAGAGACAATCTAAGTCTGTCAAGATTCTTCACCAGAAAAGCTGGGGCTCTCAGCAGAGGCTGGTTTTTTATAGTGGCAGACTCAGTTCTATGACATCAGAGGGTGGCGTCATATCCCAATGCTGGACTCTCTTGCAGCATGTCTAGAAAGGGCATTCACTGGTAAGTCTACCAATGCCCCTTTCATCAAAAATGTTACTTATGCAAATTCTTTCTATTTTTTTTATTCTTCCCATATTTGTTATGCATTTTTTTAAAACAGCTTTATTTACAAAAAGTTAAAAACATACAAACATACAACAAAAAATATATATGAATACTTTTACAATTATATATAATAACATTTATAATTACTAATAAATGATGTATATTCATTAACACAGTATTCTACTATTTGTTATTGTTGGATTATAACTATTACTTAATCTATAAAACCTTCATATTATTTATATGATAAAAGAGAACAAGTCCCTTAAATCCATTATTATGATTATACATTCCATATATACAGCTGAATATAATATGTCTCCAAGTTTCATTTCTTCTTCGTAATCTTTTCCTTGTGTTCCACCCAGTTGTACCACTTATCCCATATATGATAATAGTTTGAATCTTCCTTCCCATTTAGTTTAAGCGTAATCCTCTCCATTTCAGCACACTTGTATGTTTTTTGAATAATAACGTGTAGAGGTGGTACCTTAGGATTTTTCCAATATTGCGCTAACAAGATCCGCGCCGCTGTTAGTAGTAAATGAATAATCAAATATCTCTCTTTAAGGGGATAATAACCTTTAATCATTCCCAGGAGAAACAGTTCCGGTTTCCACTCCAGTCCGCATTTTATAATTTGTTCTATCCACTTTTTTATTTCTATCCAGTACTTCTTCGTCTCAGGACATGTCCACCATAGATGAAAATAAGTACCTATTTTCTCTTTACATTTCCAACAGTTTGGGTTTGCTGTCAGAAATATTTTACTTATGCAAATTCTTTCTAGTGTAGGAGATATACTTAGTATAAGGCCCCTATTTTTAATTTTTGTTTTAGAAACTTTAAAAAAGCATTAAAACAACTCACATATCACACTTTTTGTGGTTTTATTTCATATTGTAAAAGGTTTTTAAAACTTTATGTAAAATATACTTGGAAAATAATTATCTTTACAGCGAGTAGTATGTTATTCAAGTTGCAATCTTGAACACTCTTATCTGGAAGTAATACCTGCTAAAATAAACTTCTGAAATTATGCTTGTATAATTTATAACTTTAAAATTATTAAAGCTACTGAAAATGTATGTAGATATAAATGCTATTTTAAGAAGAAAATATTATGCTTGCATTATAACTAGATTATGATCAAGGTTATGAATGTACCCGGGGCTTCGACAACATTCGTTTCTATAATATCGTACAGCCATTTCCATCCCTTTGGGGGGGGGGTGCGTCTTATAGACCAAAAAATATGGTATATGGCAAGTAATGTCACATTGTTTTGGGCAACCTAAACATGTTACTGTTTCCATAAGGCTGCTTAGTGTTTAGATAACAGTGAATTACCTGAATACTAAGGTGATTATTTTATGCTATAAATCAGTAACAGTGTAGACACTGACATCAATAACCCACATGTGTTCTGTACATTCTGACATTCATTTCTTGGATTGGCATATCTTATAGGGTTGCTTAGAGCAGGGGTTGCCAACCTTGTGGACTTCAGAGACCACCAAACTCCCTGGGACCACTAATATGCATTTTGACTGATGGTGGTTTGCTTGGTAGGAGAGAGAGAGATCTGATCTAACTTCTCTCTCCCTCTCTCTCTCTCTCATGCACACACACACACACACAAACAGAAGCAGGGGTGGGATTCAAATTTCTTACCAACCGGTTCTTGAGTGTGGCCTAATTTGTGGGTGTGGCTTGGTGGTCATGTGATTGGCTGGGCATGGCTTGTATGTAAATATAAATATTTATGTAAATATTGAATTTTTTAATAAAAAAAGAGCAACTTTTACCCAAAATTAGGCAAAGCAGGCAGGCAGATTGAGTTGCTCACAGAATCACAGATTCACTTAGAGATCTATGTTTCTGCCATCGGCTATCTGAGTCTGCACTGAATAATAGAACCTTCAGTCCTAAGGGAGGTTAAAAGTAGAGCCGAAGATCTAAAGATTAGATAGAAAGCAAGAAATCCAATGGTTTCCTGCTTTCTAGCTAATTAAATTTCCTGGCATAGCAGAACAGCTGATGGTCGGGGAAAAAAGGGGAAAAATAGCAACTTAGCTGGCAAGTTTGGGCGGGGAGGGTTCCTGCCAGCCATGTGGGTGAGGCAGACTTATGTTCCTGTGCAGCCTTGATTAATTGCTTTGGGAGGTGCTCTGGGGTGACATTTTTCTGCGGACCACCAAAATTTTCTCACAGACCACCAGTGGGCCATGGTTGGTGACCACTGGCTTAGATAATTCAAATATTGAAAGGATGGGAACTGGATCTGATGAGAGAAATTGTAAATAAAAATCAGCATGGTTTAGTGATTAAGGTGCTGGACTAGAAATAATGAGACTCATGTTTTAGTGTCAGACCTGAAAACTCATTGGCTAGACCCCTCCCCCCCAGTTTAATGTATCTCTTATGGCTATAATTTGAGTGGAAATTGGAAGACGAAATACTATGTATGCCATTGATTCCTGAATAAATGGTGGAATATAAATTAAAATGTATGCATGCTTACAATTTTGGTAGCCTCTACATTTAATGATGATTTCATATGCTGGATTACCTCTTGTTTGTGCTATTCTGAAAAGATAAGATGTATGAAGGAAGATTCAAGTAATCTGAAATGTAATTAGTACTTTTAAAATATTACTTCATTTTAAAATTACATCTGTTATTCCCAAATGCAGATTCAGCCATTTCATTATTGAATTAGTAAGATTAATTATTGAAAACAATGATTAGATGGAACTCTAGCCTAGCAACAGAACATATGGAAAATACCTATATTTTTGTATCTAACACTTCTCATAAAGATGCCAAAGCATGGAATGAGTTCTAGGCCAATTCTTCCTTCTCACTCAGGAATAGAATAAAGATATTTATTTTCAGCCAGATCTTTTGAACTGAATTACTACAGTACTAATAATAATAACTTTAGATGTTTTTATCAACTGATTAACAACTACTTAGTTTATATGTCTTTAGATAAAATATGATATATTGAAATTTTCTTTTAAAGCAGAGATCGAGAGCAACCTGAATAAAAAATAATTGGATTGTACATTATTTTCTTTAAAAGTACATTTTCAATGTTAATGCCCTCTAATATTTGTTAGCTCTCTTGTGACAGTTTTTTCTTATTGCAAACTGTGCATCTCCTGCTGTTTTCAGTGCTATCCCCATTCCTCATTAGCTTCACAGTTATAAATGTGTTTTATTCCTGAAGTAAAATTCACAGCATCTGGGTGAAATGAAATTTTCAAGATGAGCTTCATGAATAATGGATCATTTGTTTGCTAAGAAATTTTTAATGGCCTAAAATGACCCAACTATTTTTTCCTTTAATGACATTGCATAAGATGCTGTAATTGCATTTTGAAATTGATCTTGATTTCTCCCTGTGATAAAATGGAAATGAGATGGTTACAATTCATAACTTAAATATAAAATACTCAGAAATTGGGTGACAGGTTTTTAAACTTGGGTTCATTATGGTTGCTCTGTATCTCTCTCTCTCACACACACACACACACTGCATTTAATGACATATCAAGGTGTTTTCTTCCAATTATCTACAGTTTGAAGAAAACAGATTTTAAAAAATTCAGGCAAAACTTGATAAATAAGTTGAAAACTACACCTGACAGAGAATGAAAAATGAATTACTGAAACCACAGGCAGAACTATCCTAATGAAAATGAAGAATGCAAAAACCTTTAAAGAGTTGTGAGTTGTGAGCTCACCGACACACAGAGAAGCAAAATGGAAGTACCTGGTACATAGGAAATGGAACCCAATTTATTATTCAATTTATTCAGTTTGGTCCAATGTTCCGATTCAGTTCATAATGTGTCTTCTGAAATATTAGCCATACTCCCTACTTTGCTGTCATCTGCAAAATTGATACATGTTCCTTCTACTCCATTCCCTTTGTCATTAATAAAGATATTGGATAATAGTTACCCAAAGACAGAACTCCCAAGGGACCTCACTTCATACAGAACATTTTTATATTGTTTCTTGGAATATTTGGGAATATCCATGTATTCTATGTATTATCAAGCTGTATGGACAAAATATTATAGACCTCTGCAAATTTTGGAGTTTGTATATAAACAATGCTGGTAACATTGCAAAGATGGTTTGGTTGGTGTTCTGACCCAAGCCTTGTTTAAATTAAACAAACACAAACTGTGTATAAAAGCAAACCTTTTTTAATGCAGCGCTGGGAATTCAGTGCATTCCCAGCCAAGAGACATTTAAACCTAATTGTCCGATATCAAAAGCAAGCCCTTTCAAGGTTGCAAAAGACTGCCAAGAACAGAAGACTAATTACTGAGTAAATATCCACTGACAGAAGTTTCACAAGCAACCCGGAGTAAGCAAGGCTTCAACGAGGGCTCTGAGTCTAAAGAACTTCTTTTCTTCCTGCAAAGAACACATCCCCGAGGGCTGGTTTTATCTCTTATGGGAGCGGCCATCACCTTCCAGCCTTATTCCCGAGTCACCATTGCTGCTTCAGCTGCTCTTTCCTTCGAGCAGCCCTGCGCACATGCGCACTGGGCACAGGCTTCCCGGGGTCCTCTGCTTCACTGCTGCCAGACTCCACAAGCTCCAAAGGCAGCACCCCACTCTCCAGTAGTCTTGGCCCCATCCCTGTATCATACGTGGGCCCCTTGTTTGAGTCCTTGCTGTCAGAGACCTCTGCCGTCTACACCTGCTGCCAGCAAACCACAACAGTCAGCTTGTCATTGCAAGGCTTATTCAAATAATAATAACATATGAAATTTTGCTTTATTAATGGATATGGTCTAGAATCAGATTGGTCTAGTGATTAAAGCATCAGACTAGAAATCAAATCACTGAATTCTAGTCCTGCCTTAGGCATGAAAGCTGGGTTGGTGTCTTTGGGCCAGTCATTTTCTCTCAGCCCTATTCACCTCATAGGGTTGTTGCTGTGGGGAAATCAGGAGAAAGAAGGAGTATTAGGTATTTTGGCTGCCTTGAGGTCTTTATAAAAATATTAAAGTTATGATTAGCATTAGACCCTCCCATGCTAGATAACGTATCGCCAGCAAGGATCTCCAGAATTTTCGGCATCTTGGACAAATACTTCAGTATCTTCCCATGTGATGTTTAGAGTCTTTAAATCTTCTATGAATGTATTTTGTCATGTACTGTGAGGGCTTTTTCTTGGTTGTGAGATAAAATAAATAAAATTCATTGATATTATTAATGACTGATAAGTCTGCCTTCCTTTTTGGCAGACATGCAGTGGTTATGGAATCAGGATGCATCTCGAGATTTGCTCCTTGCTGTTCATCCTCCCAATTATATTGTGTTATGGAATGCTGATACTGGCACCAAATTATGGAAGAAAAGCTATGCAGAAAACATTCTTTCTTTTTCATTTGATCCTTTTGATCCTTCAAATTTAACATGTAAGTATGATGTCTTCTAGTCCATAAGTATGACTTGCTATTAATCAGATATTTGCCACTGAAAATAACTGTCAGTTGCATAGAATTTAAAATAATTAGAACAAAAGCAATAATAAAATGATTTAATGAATCTGATATGACATTTTTAGAAATAGCTTGGAAACTAATTGTGATTTGAGGGTTGCTAGTTTAAAACATATTAAGTAAATGCTAAGCACTCTGGTTATTTCAATTTGTTTGATAAAATTTTGTTAAACAAAAGGATGTTTTTCAGATTCTAAAGTAGACAAATAAATGATAAGAACAAGAGCAATTTGAATTTGCAATGCTCTATCAAAACAAATGCATATAATGCTGTGCTGGTTTGTAACTTGACATCAGTGTAAAGAAGCTTTCAAACTGCTCAGATAGTACACATTTACATCTGTGGTTGGGTGTTTTGTACAGTTGTGTTATTTTATAATGCAAAGCGTTATTTAATTATTTGATTCATATCTTTCTGCTTTGGAAAGTACTCAAAAGTTGCTGTTAAAAAACAATATAAAAGTATAAATGACAAAATAAATACAGAAGAATCACTATTTAGTATGTTTACTCAGTACCTCCACATGAACCCACTAGTACTCAGTTCCAAATATGTGGTGTACTTATAAGTATATTGCAAGTTATGCAGTTAAGAATATGTGAAGGTTTTAAGAAGATAATGGTTTGTTTACACTGCTTCACTTTATAACAAATACGATGTACTGAAGAATTTTTTTCTCAGTACTCATACGCTATAAATAAAAACCATATAAATTTAACTATTGAGGCTGTTTGGCCCATAATCAATGAAAACAAAACAGTATTTTCCTTTTTTTTTTTTGCCAAGAATGCTCCCTTTATCTGTCTGCCATCTATGTCAGCATTGCATGAAATCATTTGTATTTGATCTCTAATAGTATAGTAACCATGAAATTATATGATTTAACTACTTTGTGTATTTACTACTATTATCTTTTCTTCACACAGTGCTTACAAGTGAGGGAATAGTGTTTGTTTCAGACTTCTCTCCTTCTAAAGCTCCTATCAGTTCAGGAAAAAAAGTGTACATTTCTAGCCCTCATTCTAGTCCTGTTCATAATAAATTGGTATCTGCCACAGGAGCTAAAAAAGCTCTGGACAAAGTAAAAATTCTCATCACTAATGAAAAACCAAGGTATGTATTAACTATGATTTATCCTAATGTTCTCAAGAATTATTCTATTAAATCTGCCTTACATGATAATTATCCCCTTAACAGTTACAAACTTGATCATTGCATTTTCCCCTGGCAAACAATGAAATACTGTATATATTTTATTTCTTTCTCATTCCAAATAGTTTTCTTCAAATACTTAAACAAATGTATCGGTTTGTATTGTAATGTTTTTCTTAACAAGCAAACATTAATGCTGAAGTAGAATAAATACTTACAATGTTGCTTCATTTTTCAATAGCTTTTATGGAAACTTCAACTTACTTTCTTATGTCTATTTAAATTCTAAGGATTATGATGTACAGAATTGTCAAAAATGAAACTAGGACTATCAGTGCATTCTTTGTAGCTTAATAAATGGTACATATTTTTGTGGTATTTTAAAATTTAAACTCTTGAGCTTTTAGTAGTTCTCTTAGTTTGTGTCTTCCAGTTGATTTACCAAATCAGTTTTGGATTAGCTAAGGTGGAAAAAAAATATGTACTGCTGGAACGCATTGGGAAATAAGGGAGTTGTCCATTTCCAACTTCTAATTCACTAATGCAAGGCAATCAATCAAAATAAGGATTACTTCGATAATATCTGCAACCCTATATTAGTCCATATTTACTATCATGTTAATTTATATGTGTATTTTACCTGGATTTTTATAAAGTGAGTATCACTAGCCAGCAGTCAAAACATCAAACAATAGATTCATTTTGGCCTAGTCAGAACTCATGAACAAAGTGGAATATAAATTTCCTTTCATCAGTTCAGAAATTAAAGTTACAACAGTGCAGTATATGTTCATACAGTGTTTGCTACTTGCTTTATCAATTAGCAAAATTGAACTCTGCACTTTGATATAGCCCAAGGACTAATCAATCTAAACACACACACACACACACACACACACAAAAGCACAAAAGCAAGAATAAATGAACAATCTGTCTGCAATGTAGTTTTATCATGCATAATTGTATATATATATTCAAATAGTTTTCTTCAAATACTTAAACAAATGTATCGGTTTGTATTGTAATGTTTTAACAAGCAAACATTAATGCTGAAGTAGAATAAATACTTACAATGTTGCTTCATTTTTCAATAGCTTTTATGGAAACTTCAACTTACTTTCTTATGTCTATTTAAATTCTAAGGATTATGATGTACAGAATTGTCAAAAATGAAACTAGGACTATCAGTGCATTCTTTGTAGCTTAATAAATGGTACATATTTTTTGTGGTATTTTAAAATTTAAACTCTTGAGCTTTTAGTAGTTCTCTTAGTTTGTGTCTTCCAGTTGATTTACCAAATCAGTTTTGGATTAGCTAAGGTGGAAAAAAATATGTACTGCTGGAGCATTGGGAAATAAGGGAGTTGTCCATTTCCAACTTCTAATTCACTAATGCAAGGCAATCAATCAAAATAAGGATTACTTCGATCTGCAACCCTATATTAGTCCATATTTACTATCATGTTAATTTATATGTGTATTTTACCTGGATTTTTATAAAGTGAGTATCACTAGCCAGCAGTCAAAACATCAAACAATAGATTCATTTTGGCCTAGTCAGAACTCATGAACAAAGTGGAATATAAATTTCCTTTCATCAGTTCAGAAATTAAAGTTACAACAGTGCAGTATATGTTCATACAGTGTTTGCTACTTGCTTTATCAATTAGCAAAATTGAACTCTGCACTTTGATATAGCCCAAGGACTAATCAATCTAAACACACACACACACACACACACACACACAAAAGGCAAGAATAAAAAACAATCATGGTAGCTGTCTGCAATGCAATTTTATATATATATGCAATTAAATATTTATTTTTATGGTTTTATTTATTAAATTTTGATGCCACTCATGTTCCCTACAAAGCGACTCCTGGGCAGCTTACAAATTATCAAAACAGGTGAAAAAAATTAAAAGATTAAAACAAACCAATATTGAAATATTACAAAAACTGCTAAAACAATGCCAAAAGAGCCAAAAGACTCAAGAGGTTGGGGATGAGATCTTCTACCCCATCAGCTACCTCTACCAGTGAGCAACATCTTTAGAACTCCAGGCTAACTGCCAAAGCCAGGTTTTGATACTTTTCCAGAAGGCCAAAAGGGAGGGAGGGGATGGGAGGGGACAGTTCTCACCTCTGGTAGAAGAAAGTTCCATCGGGATGGGGCCACAACAGAAAAGGCTCTTTTCCTTGATACTGCCTGCTTCAAAACCTTAGCAGACAGGATCCACTGCAAGCCTCTTCTGCTGGCACAAGTGGGATAGGCTTGTCCTATGGGGGAGAGGCGGCTCGTCAGATACCTGAAATGCATATGTAATTTGGTTATGGATTTAATTTTAATTATTTGATTATTAATTGCTTGATAAAACATAGTCCACTCTCAATTAAAAGCATTTAATAAGTGTATTTGTGGTCTGTTTAGTGCTGAATCAGTAACATTGAATGACTGCCTTCAGCTATCCTACCTACCTTCCAAGCGAAATTACATGTTATTACTGTACCCAAGAGAAATCTTGGTTCTGGATCTTGAAGTCAATCAGACAGTAGGTGTAATAGCAATTGAAAGGACAGGAGTGCCTTTTCTACAGGTAATAATATCACTTACTGTTAAACATACCTTAGAAAAAAAGTTTTAAATTTCACTTTCTTCTTTCTTTAACACGTAAAAATTCTAATTAAAAAGAAATCGGGCTTCATCAAACCTGGTGTTGATTTGATATATTAAGTGCAATCTAACTTCTTTTCAGAAAGCTTCTTCCAAAAACATACGTTGCTTGCTTTGTATTTTCTGTGGAAAGCACATGCCTGTAAATCAGGCAGCTGCCTGGAATCAATTTGCCTGCAAATTGAAATTCAAACCTTTATTTTCAATGCACAATATGTGTACAATGAGATTGGATGAGCCTCCCTGCGGTTTTTCTGGCAAAGTGGTTTGTCATTGCTGCCTTCTTAGGACTGAGAGACAACGGCAAACCACTTAAGTTACACTGCTGGCTTTGTGCCTAAGGCATGACTATAACTCACATTCTCTTTCTATGTATATAGAAACCCAGTTTGGTTTTAAAATCCCAAAGCAAATTTAATTATGTTTTCTGCCTTGGTTGTGTTGTGTTTCCTATAGTGGGAAAAAAGTTGGATATATTTTCACAGAGGTGAACTGAGTAAATCTACCAGTACTGTATAATATAGAATTTTCTCACACTAAATATTCTTATTGTTTAATTGAGTGTATAATTTTACAGTGTGTTACTGTTAGCATTTTAAGTTGCAACTGATTGTTTAACAATTCAAAGTTATGACAGCCTTAAAAAAAGGCTGTCTTGAAAAGAGGCTTACAACTTGAAAAACACTTCTTGCCTTCATAAAATCCCACATCCTCTCTGTGGTCACATGATTGCAGTTTTGGATGCTTAGTGATCAGTTTGCAGTTACAATCAGTTGCAAAGCTGACTGCAATGATTTCATTGCCATTTGCAGCCTTCCCTGCTGGCTTGCACAGAAAGTCAGTGTTGCAAGCTGCTTATCATCTGCAGCTTTTTGAGTATGAAAGGGCTGCCTGCCAGGAAGGAATTGCAGCTGGGTGGGAATTTCAGCTTCATGTGGAGTTGAGCTTGCCTTACCACTACAGGCAGCCCTTTGAAATCTGGAATGTGAGCCTCCTTTCTGCAACCCTCCTCCTCCACAGATGGAGTGAAATTCCTTGGAAGGGCTGCAGAAAAGGAGCTCAGATCCGGAAGATCTGACTTCCATTTCTGCAGTGCTCCAAAGGAACCCCTTCTTATACATAGAGGAGAAAGGCAACTCCCTCAAAGAACTGCAGAAATGGAGGTCAGATCCCAAAGATCTGAACTTCATTTCCTGCAGCCTTTGAAGGAGTTGTCTGCGCACAGAAGGGTGGCAAATTCAATTCCTTTCGGTATGGAGAAGGGAACTGCTCCAGTGGACTGCAGGAACAGAGCTGAGAAGTTCAAGACTGGAGATCCATATCTCTACTCTGCTGGAGGTGTTCATCTCCTTTCTGGGTGTGGAAGACAACTGCTCCAGCAGACTGGAGAAACAGAGCTCAGATCCTGAAAAATCCAGCTCCGTTCCTGCAGTCTGCTGGAGCAGTTCCTTCTCCATACCAAAGGGATTGAATCTAATGTCAGCAGGCATCCCCTTCACTGTGTCTGCTTAATGACCCAGGAGATCTTTTAACAAATACAGTCAGGAAGAATGGGATTGTGGTTGTTGAACAAAGCAATCACATTGGTATCTTGCTTAATGATCACTGCACTCAGTGTGTCAGATTCCAGACCCGATTGTGGCTGTAAATCAAGGACTACCTGTAATTTTATATCATTCACATTTGCCAACTCCTAAACCATGTATATTGTATTTCTACTATTAAGGAAATAACCTGATAAAATAGTATTGCTTGATACCCTTTTATTTTAGCATTGATGATAAACTATATAAAATTCAAATACAATGTTCTATTTTTAAATATATTTATAATTCACTGTTCATTCTTTCTTTATTTTCTTTTTGACAAATAACCTGTAAAAATATTGCGCTATATATGTGTGTGTGTGTGTGTGTGTGTGTGTGTGTGTATGAAATTATTGGAAAAGTAGGCTGGGCATTCCTTAAACTGTAAAGTTAAGTTAAAAAGACTTTAAAGTGAAAATGGTGAACTAAAGGGAAGCTTTAGGGTAGCCTGGACCATTCAGTTTCAAGATCCAATGTGAAAACATTTCAGACAACTATGACAATTCCTTATCATTAATGTCCATTAAAGTTATATTATAGTTATATTATTATCTTAGTCACTTTTTTATATCTTTGTCTAGGTAATTCCTTGTTGCCAGCGTGATGGATTGTTCTGCCTACATGAAAATGGCTGTATAACTCTGAGAGTTCGCAGATCTACCACTAATTTAAGTGCTGTACCAAATGAAGAGTCAGCAGGTAAGTCACCATTCTTATGCTTCCATCTGAAACTAGAAATTTATGTTTTAACTGAAAGTTGTTTTCACTGTTATTCAGATAACATGATTGTTTAGATTGCAGCTGAAATTAAAAATTAAAAAATTAGTACAATTGTAGTGTGATGATATTTCATTATTTAATACAGCTGATAATCCAATATCATAAAGCTTTGTGTGAAAACAGATGGATTTGGACAGTAATCAAAGCCTATATATTCTGCAGTAATGTACATTGTATGTTCCTATACTTAAGTCTCTAGCAACCATTTACTGAGTCTTCTATTATGTTCAGTTCTTCTCTATAATGTAGTGTACGACAAATTAACTTCCTCTGCTAGCAAATATCCAACCTCTGACATCAATATTACAAAACAGTTTGAGTTCTTGTTACATTAATGTTACAGTGAAAAACAAAAGATTAACATGAATGCATTTAATTCTAAGGACTGATAACCACAAATGCCTGGTATCTTTCATTTTAACATTTACAGATCCTGACCCCATTCAGGAGCTCATCTATGACTTACGAAGTCAGTGTGATGCCATTAGGGTTACCAAGACTGTTCGCCCATTTAGTATGGTGAGCTGTCCAGTGAATGAAAATTCTGTAGCTCTTATAGTCAGTGATGGAAGAGTTATGATATGGGAGCTGAAGTCCACCATTTCAAGCCAAAATATACGTACAGGTAACTTGGTGTCATTTTTATCACTCTGTATGTGTGTATGTGGACCAAGGCAGTCATACAATGGATCCTACTTGATAAAAAGTGTCCATGAAAGAGACCTAAAACAAGATGGTCGATGACAACAGCAAGTATTGCGGTCCCAATTGGCAAAAGAAACCATTTGGGTTAGAAACATGCGAAAGAGGCCTTTATATTGCAGTGGATGGACAATGGCTAAAATGATCATGATGATGATGTTTTCTGGCATAAATATTCAAAATCATAGCCCATTTGTGATACACCTTCATAGAGTATGAAATTTAATACAAATGCAATCTTCAAAAGTAATATGAACCATAGTTTGCAGCTAACAACCTCATGAAGATAATGTATAATAAAACTTGCATGTGATTTATATGAACTCTAGCTATACCAAGGTTAATAGGTTAATTGCTAGTTGATGTTACTTGAATCCCTTTATACTTGAATACTTTATTCAATGGTCACCATTTTAAATGTTTCCCCTCCACTTACCCAGATCAAAGCTTCTCAAACCTGTTTGTCTTTTTTTTTTTAATTACATTTATATGCCGCCCTTCTCCGAAGACTCAGGGCGGCTTACAATTTTTTGGGATACAACCCAGTGTGCTCAGCAATAGCCTTCATTCCATTGTATATGCCTGCTTATTACTAAGTGGCATTTTTACAAAGTCAGCTTATTGCCCCCAACAATCTTGGGTCCTCAATTTACCTACCCCGAGAGGATGGAAGGCTGAGTCAACCTTGAGCCTGGTGGGATTTGAGCCTACAGTAATTGTAGACAGCTGGATCTTGAGTGCAGGCATTTAACAGCCTGAGCCACCAAGGCCCTTTGTGCTTCAACTTCAGGAAAATTCTTAATACTTGAAGCAGAATTTTTTGCTATATTGGGTTTTAGGTTGTGTCAGATGACAAACATTTGGAGCCAAAGTAATATAAGAAGCATTAAGAAAATCATAAATAAAGCCATTGGCAGCATTTTGGACTTGGTTTGCTTCATGCTGAGAATATACATGATCATTAAGAGTTGACAGCAACTTGATAGCATGTAATCAGTCAGTCTTTCAGTGCAAGGCTTGTAATCCCCAAAGTAGTTGGAATACGACCCAAATCTAATAAGATACTAATAAAGCAAAATGTACATTTTGCCAAAGATTCTGTAATTTCTATTATTGTTGGCAGAAAATCAAGGCTACTTTATCCTGTTTACCAGTCCTCATATACAATTTCATTTGGGTTGTATTTGTTAGTTGTGCTAGAAGATAATTCAATGCATGCTGAAGTAATGTTATAAGCTTATTTTAGATAACAGGTAATCAAAAGAAAGTGGATTGGTTTAGCATTAATAAGCTGGTAGCTTCTGCCGTATCCTTGCAATATATTGTTTTAGCCACATATATTAAATTTAATGCATTAGAAAGGAATTAGTGTATTTTATGTATCTGCAAAGTAAATATATTAAATGGCAAATTTTATCAAATTTCACTGGGTTTTGTTTATCTCCTCAATATTTTTCACTGTTGACAGGTAATTAACAGTTGCTAAAAAACTCACTGTTATTCCTAGCATATGTTGGTAGATAACACCTGAAATATTATACATGAATTTTGGTCAATGGATTAGGAAAGTATTATTCTTTAACAGTTCTTGAAAAGTAATTACTTTATCCCAGCCGTGAATAATAGTAATAGAGATACTTTTATTGGATTTTTAAAAAAATACATGCAGGGAATTATTAGAGAAAACATTAAATATATTATTTAAAACTTACTTTGTAACCAGTGAAAATCAAGGCTACTTCATCCTGTTTACCAGTCCTCATATACAATTTCACTTGGGTTGTATTTGTTAGCTGTGCTAGAAGATAATTCAATGCATGCTGAAATTTTCTTATTGCTATTTTTAGCCATTCCAACATATCACCCTTGTATTCACCTATCTCATTCTGTGGAATTCCTGTTGGGACCTTGCAGAATAAGCTTCCAGATCTCTCACTGGATAATATGATAAGTAAGTATTTAAGTGGTTATCAACTTCTGGAGAAAAACAAATATAGAACTATGAATAAATAGCTGATACACATGCATATGTGTATACCTTTAACTTTTCTCACAAATAAAAATATTGAAACTATTTTTAAAAAATGCAAAATGCACAACTTTTTTTCTTAAAAGACAGTGGCTGTACTTCTACAGTATGTTTCATGATGTGTTTGTGAAGTATAATTGAATAATTTACTATGTAATGCATGAACTAATAGCCAAATTATTATTATTATTAATTGCTAATAGCTCATTTAAATAAGATGATTTACTTTAGTCATTAAAGTATTACATACCTCTTCTATATATAGAAATAAACATCTGGGAAGCACAAGGTATCAAGTTTTTAAAATATACAGGATATAGAAACATTTAATATATACTGTATGTCTTAAAAACTTGATACCTTGTGCTTCCCAGATGGAATATTTTAAATTATTATTAAGGAATCATAATTACAAAAACTTTTGTGGCACCTTTCATTGCAAAATCCTTTATGGATAAAGCCCACAAGGACAAATGCAAGAAGTCTTGCATCCTGATGATAGAAATACAGGATGACACTCATACATAAATATTCATAATGATAAATCTACAAAAACTTGCTCACAGTAAATATTTTCTTATATTTACAGAATCAACACTGTTGAAAGGTATTGCGTCTCTTGCATTTTCTATGAATTTTTCTGTATTTTCTTCTCTCAATTATATTCAGGTCTCTTTCTCATCCTTTAATAACAAAATGTTGGATTATGGCAATAAAATAAAAAGATGTGAGAGAATTAATAGTTGGATATATTCAAGGTTAAATTGTCAGGAAATGAAACATGAATTATATTGTGTGGGTGATTTGATTAAACATGTGCATTGTTAAATAGACAAATGCACGATTCTCACAGAAATTAATTCAGGTTGTTCGTAGGTAATGCTGATATATAAAAGTAACCTTTCAGTTCAAGTGGATTCCTGCTCGTTGAATGCAGAAGCAATTACCTATTAAAACCATTACTGTAATAGAAATATTTTTTCTGTACATGTGTATGTACACACACACATACGCATTCACACACACACATGCCGTATTTCCCTGAAGATAAGACTCTTAATTTTTGCTTCAAAAGACGTATTAAGGCTCATTTACCAGTTAGGTCTTATTTTTAGGAAAATATGATATAAATGCATCCTGGCTGAGAATCTTAACTGGGCTTATTGTTGGGATAAGGCTTATATTACGAGCATCTGAAAAAAATCATGCCATGGCTTATTTTCAGGTTGGATTTTATTTTCAGGGAAACACAGTATGTATGTATATATACAGTGGGGCAAAAAAGTATTTAGTCAGCCACCAATTGTGCAAGTTCTCCCATTTAAAAAGATGAGAGAGGCCTGTAATTGTCATCATAGGTAGACCTCAACTATGAGAGACAAAATGTGAAAACAAATCCAGACAATCACATTGTCTGATTTGGAAAGAATTTATTTGCAAATTATGGTGGAAAATAAGTATTTGGTCAATATCAAAAGTTCATCTCAATACTTTGTTATATATCCTTTGTTGGCAATGACAGAGGTCAAACGTTTTCTGTAAGTCTTCACAAGGTTGTCATGCACTGTTGCTGGTATGTTGGCCCATTCCTCCATGCAGATCTCCAGAGCAGTGATGTTTTGGGGCTGTTGCTGGGCAACACGGACTTTCAACTCCCTCCAAAGGTTTTCTATGGGGTTGAGATCTGGAGACTGGCTAGGCCACTCCAGGACCTTGAAATGCTTCTTATGAAGCCACTCCTTCATTGCCCAGGCATTGTGTTTGGGATCATTGTCATGCTGAAAGACCCAGCCACGTTTCATCTTCAATGCCCTTGCTGATGGAAGGAGGTTTGCACTCAAAATCTCACGATACATGGCCCCATTCATTCTTTCCTGTACACGGATCAGTCGTCCTGTTCCCTTTGCAGAGAAACAGCCCCAAAGCATGATGTTGCCACCCCCATGCTTCACAGTAGGTATGGTGTTCTTTGGTTGCAACTCAGCATTCTTTCTCCTCCAAACACGACGAATTGTGTTTCTACCAAACAGTTCTACTTTGGTTTCATCTGACCATATGACATTCTACCAATCCTCTTCTGGATCATCCAAATGCTCTTTAGCAAACTTCAGACAGGCCCAGACACGTACTGGCTTAAGCAGGGGGACACATCTGGCACTGCAGGATCTGAGTCCCTGGCGGCGTAGTGTGTTACTGATGGTAGCCTTTGTTACGTTGGTCCCAGCTCTCTGCAGGTCATTCACTAGGTCCCCCTGTGTGGTTCTGGGATTTTTGCTCACCGTTCTTGTGATCATTTTGACTCCATGGGGTGAGATCTTGCGTGGAGCCCCAGATCAAAGGACATTATCAGTGGTCTTGTATATCTTTCATTTTCTAATTATTGCTCCCACAGTTGATTTCTTCACACCAACCTGCTTTCCCATTGCAGATTCAGTCTTCCCAGCCTGGTGTAGGTCTACAATTTTGTTTCTGGTGTCCTCCGCCAGCTCTTTGGTCTTCACCATAGTGGAGTTTGGAGTGTGACTGTTTGAGGTTGTGGACAGGTGTCTTTTATACAAGTTCAGACAGGTGCCATTAATACAGGCAATGAGTGGAGGACACAGGAGCCTCTTAAAGAAGAAGTTACAGGTCGGTGAGAGCCAGAAATCTTGCTTGTTTGTAGGTGACCAAATACTTATTTTCCACCATAATTTTCAAATAAATTCTTTCCAAATCAGATAACATGATTGTCTGGATTTGTTTTCACATTTTCTCTCTCATAGTTGAGGTCTACCTATGATGACAATTACAGGCCTCTCTCATCTTTTTAAGTGGGAGAACTTGCACAATTGGTGGCTGACTAAATACTCTTTTGCCCCACTGTATATGTATACATATACCCACACACACGTATACATATGCACAACCCCACATGTTAATTGCATGCGTGCACACACACACACACGCACACACACTTGCATAATGCCAGAAACAACTTCTTTGTTTTCTGTTCTATGATAAAGGTGCACTGTCTACCGAAGATCAAGCAAAAAGTTACTGTTTGCAAGAAGTGCATTTGAAGTTCATTTTAACAGGACTCCTTTCGGGACTTCCTTTGCCTCCATTTGCTATTCGCATGTGTCCACCTCTTACCACCAAAAATATTAAGCAATATCAGCCGCTGCTTGCTGTGGGTAAGTATTGTCTAAGCCAGTGGTTCTTAACCTGGGCAATATCGCCCCCCAAGGGGCGATTTTGTTTTTCAGGGGGGCGATGGAACAAAAGGGGGGGGGCGAAGTAATGGAAGGGGGCAATATGGGGTGATGGAGCGAGATATATTGGGAGAGAGAGAGAGAGATCTATATTGGTAGATAGGTAGTAGGTAGACAAAAGGACAGGTAGGTAGATAGTCAGGAAGGCAGGCAGGCAAGCAGACAGAGCTTTTGGATGGATGGATGGACGGATGGACGGACGGACAGACAGAAAGAATGTGAGAGCAGCAGCACTTTGGGAAAGCGGTGGCGGCGGCTTTTCCCAATATGTTGCTGCATTCGAGGTGCCGGTTCAGGTGCGGTACAACAGTCAATGGGGTGAACCTGCAGACCAGCGCGCCCCTGCCACCTCTTAGCCCTCTACTGGCCCCTTGGGGATGCTAAGAGGTGGCAGGGGCGTTATGTTGGGGAGGGGGCAATGACAACTTCCTCAGTGGCTCAAGGGGGCGATTCTTTCAAAAAGGTTAAGAACCACTGGTCTAAGCAGTAAAGTTCAATATATTGTTCAGTTTGACTATGAAATAATAGCTTTGTGTAATAAACTCAGTGCAGTTTCAGAAAATATTTCTATAGAAAGCAGCATGTCGCTAAACTGCTATAAACCTGCTTTCAAAATTTCATGAAAATATAATATTTTGATTTTAGGTTTTTCTGCCTCATATTTTAGAAATTGCAACTGCTAACATATTTTTCAGACAAATAAATATAACCAATTATCTGTTTAATATTTGCTATAAAACACTGCCTCAGAAAGATGTGCTTATGCTTGGTTATATTTTCCTAAAAAATATTATTTATTGCCCAATAAGAATTTTCTAGGTCACATATAAAAATACTTAAATACTATAGAGTTGTTCCATAGATAATTTTTATATAATTGAACAAATACTGAAATAGCCTATTAATATTCAAATGCCTAAGAATTCTATAGACATTAAAATCCAGTATAACAGTTTATAAGGTAACATAATTTAAGAGAACTGTGAACATCTGACAGGAGAATGTAGGGAAAATAGGAACCAAGAATATTGGATAATAAGAAAGAAGAGAAGTCTGGATAGTGGACATTGTAGTAACTGAACACACCAGAATAGAACTGGAGAAAATTACAAAATATAAATGCCCCCAAATAGAAGTGTAATTACCTTCACAAAGAAAGCAAAGATAATATCAATAGCAATAGGCACCTTGAGTGGAATTCCAGATCATATCAAACACCTCCTGAATTCTGTAACATTGACAAAATCACTATCAGTCAATTGCAAAAGGCAACTTTATTTGGAACAGCTTACATCCTGAGATGACACCCCTAACACCATCAAAGAACAACATCTGCATATCCCAGGACCTTGGAAGGGACTCAATAGAGAGATAAAAATGCCAAATCCAGTCTAAATAACTGGCTAACTGCATGAAAAGATTTGATAGGTGGATAAAAATGCCAAATATAAAATCTGGCTGACTAAGTGAAGAACCATAATAATTCAAACAATATCTGCCTGGAAAGTCCCTGGAAAGTTAGAGACAGTCTTTATCTTTGAATACTTTCCTGATCCTTGATTAAATAGAAATTAGGAGCATTAAGGATGTCTCTTTCCTCAGCAGCCATCTGGGTTTCTATATAGAGGATTTACATCAACTTTGTAAACTGACATTGCTAATTTGCTGTGGATAATAGCTTACATGTTCATTGTTGCTGTAGTATAGAAGAATCAGGAAAATTAATTGAAAGACTCATTTTTATTTGCAAAGTTGGTTGTAAAACACTAATATAAATTGTTATTTTTATACATAATGAAAAATGATTCTTTGCAGGAACAAGCAATGGGTCAGTCTTGGTATATAATCTTACTAGTGGATACCTATATAAAGAATTAAGCATTCATTCCTGTGAAGTCAAGTGAGTTACTTTTAATTGTTTTGATCCTGGAAGGGGTTGGGAAATAAAATAAAATATTTAATACAAACATTTGACATTTTCTGAGATGATAGTCTGTTGGTAAAATAATGTCACTTCCTTAATAGAATCATGATTGATTCGTTATATATAAATATGGTTTTGCATAATAAACATTTGAATTGGTAACTACTATGCATATTGATTGAACCTGAACATAAAATTTGCCTTTTTTTTAGTGCACTGCAATATAGAAAGACCTTCCTGGTTTAAATAAGATTCAAAATGTTTATGAGAGGGAGCTTTTTTAACTTGTACCTCATTAAAAAAAATATCTCATTCCCAGTACCTAGCCGAATGTGGGATCATGAATAGAGCATCATTCAGAAGTTGGGAGAAAAAAAGATTGCTTAACATTTCCCTGTGTTTGTTTGCTTCAAATCATTCTGTTTTTCCTGCAGGAGAAAATAGAGTGCCTTTTTTTAATTTAAAAGGATAGATCAGGAGTATACATCAAACTGACAAACTGAGATGATAACTTTCTAATTCCGGTTGGGGTTTTTGATATTCTTTATTTATGAAAGTTTTTAAAAGCATCAGATAGAATAAACAAATGACACAAACTTGACTGTGTTCCAAAAAGCCTGTTTCATTCAAAATTATTCTCCATTAGATTTCTTTTTTAGACGTTTCTGTTATTATGCCTTAGATCTGTCATGATGAATGTGTGGCACACGTGCTGGAAGTGGCATGCAGAGCCATCTCTCCGGGCATGCCAGCCGTTGCCCGTTGCTCTTCTGGGTTTCAGCACATGCATGCATGCCAGCCAGTTGGTGTTCGTGCACGTGGGAGTGCTGGAAACCAAAAGAGCAGCTCCCCAGCCCACATGCGCATGGCAGCTGAGCTTCTGGTTTCCGGCCCTCCTGTGAGCACACGCCGGGGACCTGTTCTTCCAGTTTTTGGCACGCATGCGTGTGCTCTCCCATTTCGCACTCAGTGCCAAAAAGGTTTGCCACCACTGCCTTAGATGGTAGCTAGTTTTAATTAAGAAAATGCAGTCTCACCATCTGTCAGATTATAAATCTTCAAAAATACCTGAACTAAGAAACAGTTTACATTCATAAACAGCAATATGATCTTGAATGTAATAATGCACCTCTGCCATCTTCAGGATTGGGTCAGTGAGAGGAAAAAGAGAAGGAAAACCCAAGTTATTACCTTTATGAAGAAATCAGGCATTTTTCCTCTTTTTTCCATTTCCTTGCAAATTATGTAACCATAATAATAAACGTTACAACTTAAATAAGATTTGAATTTTCCTTCCTGCTTTCCATCTTTCCTAATCCTTTCTTGATTTGTGCATTAATTGTACTGTGCAAAATCTTACTGTATGTTTCCACTCCTAGAGGTTTTTCTGGCTGAAGACCAATGTCTGATACTGTTTGAATCACCTTTTTCCCAAGTGAATTGCTTATCTGATTTGGGAATCACCATAATATTTTAGCTTTATGTTTTTTCTAAATATGACAATGATAAATATTACTTCGGACATCTGTTGCCTGTGCAGAGATATTGCAGTTTGCTTCAACATTTTAAGTATGTTTGAAAGCATTTCATATAATACATGATACTTATCTGTAGCACGTGCCAAACCAAATTAGAGTTTGTCTTATTTAAGTACTAAGGATGACAAAAATGCAAGAAGTAGATGAAAAATTAATATGTACTTTGTTGCCAAGAACATATAGAAGATTCCTATGTATGTACCTCACATTTTAACTGTTGAATCCTTTGTGATCTTAGAGCTGAGAAGGGGGGAAAGAAAGGACTAGAACACAACTTCTGCAACAGCCCACATACAGATAAGCAGGGATTAACACCAGACAAAACTAGGAGGCTGAAAACAGTTCCCTAATCAAGAAAGTGCCAAAGTGAAAACCTCACCCTCACCAAAACTGACAGAGCAAGCTACCTAAACAGGGAACAAATCCCACACTTACACTGATTGATGATGTTACCTAGCTAGGTAATGAAACAACCAAGCTCAGAAATAAACTTTTATAGAGGATTTGCATTGCCCATAGAGATCACTGGGGAAAGTAGCCATTCTGTGTTACTTTTAAATTTTACATAATTTCTGTACTCTGCAATCTTCTAATTGTTACTGGCATTGTATGTTGGGTATATTCAGGTTCTGTTCCAGCATCCCACAGCCACATGACTTTGATTTTTAATGTTTTTGTCCATTTCTGGTATTTGCTTCTGGTTTCTGGCAAAAAAAACTCATTTGATAAAACGGATTCGCTGAATGATGACCATGTTTGTTTAACAACCATTGTATTTGCTTAGTGATTGCAGCAAAAAAATAGTAAAATCAGGGATTATCATGTGGTGACCCACTTAACACCTGCAATGACTTACAATTGTGATTCCAGGTTCAGTTATTGTTTTAGTTTAAGGACTACCTATACTAAAATGACTTAGCAGTTTTGGGCTGCTGGGTGAATATCACAAAAGAATTTGATTTCTTCACTGCAGCTAGAAAGGAACTCATGAAATAGATTTGCCTTGAATTATTCAGAGATTTTAAAGCTCTGAGACTCCATATTTCTGTTCTATAAATCCACTGCAAAGACTATTAATAAAGTTCACGAGTGTTACATTTTAAGCAGAGAGTTGTAATCTATAAAACAAGTGTAGTGTAACCCTTAATTGCATTAAATGTCAGTTTTTATGCCAGTATACTTGAAATTTGGAGGTTGAAAATCAACTGCATCCAAACACTTCCAATATAATTGAAATACTTATTGTGATACAAAGCTTCAAATTTAGTTTTTGCATTCTCCATTTACATGAAAATACAGATTTGTGTTCAGTGGTACATGCTGCATGTTTGCCTTTTAATCAAATTAGATGATAGGCCTGTGAAAAAATAATTCACAGAGAAATACAGAGCTTGCTTTTTATTGTAGCCTTCGGGAGATCTTGAATAACTTTGCAGATATGTTTTTTAATTTAGTAGAAATAATACTAGAAATAGTTATTTTTTCAAAACTGTACGTGAACTACAGCATTTATTTTTGAAGAAAATTATACATATGCAAATGTTAGTTTTCTTCCATCCATGTATTCCATGTATTTATCTGTAGATCTATATTATAGAGACTTCATATTTTTAATGGAAAATATATACAACAGTGCTGAATGTAAAGTAACATTAATAATCCTTGCCTTATATCTTCTTATAATACTATATTCTTTAAATTATTGCTAGGTTAACTGCTGTGTTACTGCTAGTAATAATGCAGCTTATTTAAAGGATTATTCATTATCAATCTCATGGTATTGAGACATTTTTTAATATCATTCTACATTCTCAATTTATACAGAACAACTTGAAAGTAATGGGAGTTCCTTTTTTTAAACTTGGAATTTTGGGCTAATTTTTTATGACTTCCTGGCATTTAAACTGTTGAAAATATTCTGTATTACTGTTTTTCACATAACTTTTGTATATGTTAATATTTTTGTATGGTGAATCTACTGTGGTCCATGGCATGGTAAGATTATTATTTTTTCATTTCAAGAGAAATATTGAATGTTGTAAAGTGTATTTATTCCCCTTCCAATGCATGTTGAGTATTTTTGTTCCTTGTTCCATAAAATTATACTATTTCCTATACTTCAAAATGCCTGTATAATGTACTTCAATATTATTCCTTGATAGGGGTATTGAATGGACAGGCTTGAATGGTTTCCTTTCATTTGCTACATCTACACCTAATAATTTGGGATTAGTGAGAAACGAATTGCAAGTGGTTGATCTTCCCACAGGTAAATTCTTTGCAAAGTATAATATTTGATAAGCTAGAGGAATGTACTAGATGTGCAGAATGCATTTGTACTGAATTCTGTCTGATGGATTTAAAGCTATTACAATGGTGGGTATGAAATATATGGGATGAATGTCTAATGCATTTTTTTAAAAAACAGATTTAAAAACTTAAGATAACTATAGCTCAGAAGTTCAATATATTTGAAATTCATATTTTGTGTTCAAAACATAAATTGGAAGATTTTGCCAGTATCTGCAAAACTGTTGAACACTTGTTACATGAAAAGCACTTTGGCTTCCTCTGAGAATACACATTCAAAACTAATTTTAAAAGCTTGCTAGTTCAGTACTTCTTAGACTTAATAAATGTATTGTTACAACAATATTACATTTAAAATACCCAATTCTTCTTTGTACATATTAGTAATGATGCTGTAGCTATTGCTAAGCTTTATATCTCCCACTGATTACAGATATCATCAGTGGGAGATACAAAGATGTTTCCATATGTGGATGCACATATGGAAATGCGTAATTGCTTGGACCTCAACAGTAGAAAGATCAGTGACTTAACTTTGAAATATTTGGTTTGCTAGTGCATCCCCCACTTTACCACTGGTCTTTGTGTCTGAATTAGGATTCAGACCTTGATCTTATGCTTAAATGATGTGACTTTTACACTATGCCACAATGGTTTCCATATACTATTAGCTTAGCCTTATATAGTGCCTTTTTTTTAAGAAGAAAGAAGCAAATACTATGAAATGCCACATTACAGCAAAGTTTTCAAATGGATAACGTTTTAAATACATTTAGATGAGTTTAAAATGTATTTGGCTGAAATTTAATTTTCCTCCATAGTAACTGCTGCATTGTATGATGATCCCACTAATTAAAGAAAACTGCTACCAAAAGAAAGTACTGACAGTTTCTGTTATATCTGTTCCACAATATTTTAAACACAGTTTTATATTATACAATACTGATGAGAAAGATGGATCACAAAAAATAATAATTCTAGTTTAGTGTATCCATTTTCTCATAAATAAACATGGGAGAATAATTATACAGTTTTCGGTGTATGACTTAGTGGCTATTAATTTCAAATGCTCTGCAGAACATTCTGAAAGAAGTGATCGAAACTCATTGTAAACTGGGATATATAAATATCAGTGAGAGAAAGTAGTTGCTGTTCAGTATAATGAATGTAACGAATGCAGCAACATTTACATGAAGAGAATCTCTTGTTAGCTGTCTGGATCATTTTTAGATACTATGTAACTTTTTGAGGAAGTTGTTACGTCATGAACAAAAGTAGTTTGTATGAATAAGACATTTAAGACACTTACAGGGTTGGAAACTGATTGAATCATTACAATCAGAATAGAACTTGGAGGTCTTCTAGTCCAATCCCTGCTCAAGTAGGGGACCCTATACCATTTCAGACAAGTGGCTGGATTGAACAGGGGATTACTCCAAGTTCACAGAGAAATTGTTTGCATTTACTATAATTTACACTGTGCTTTTAAAATTAGGAAAAAAAATACATGTGAAAAATGGGATGGCTTGGAACCAAAAGTTTAGCAGTATCTCATGTTCATTATCTCAGTGTGGCGTTTACTTATAATACAGAAAACGTAATGTTACGGAACTTGGAAACTAATGTAAAGTAGGGAATATGTAATGGAATTAAAGTAAGAATTTGCAAGATCAGCCACGACATGCTTGTATTGGATGGTTTACATATGTTGTGCATCATCTTCTTAGGTAGGAGCATTGCCTTTCGTGGGGAGCGAGGCAACGATGAACCAGCAATTGAAATGATAAAGGTGTCCCATTTGAAGTAAGCAAGTCACTGTAGTGGGTTATGTTAAGATTCCTGTAGAAAGTCACTCTAATTATTTACATGTTTATATAGAATCTGTTGTTTACCCTCTTTGAATGGATTTATTTTAAGCAAATAAATTTGAATGTTCAAGTGAAAAACTAATGCATAGAACAGTGCTGTCTATCATTCAAATATTGAGTGGTTTGTTGGTGTAGAGCATATAGGATTATTCTTATTCTTCTGTTCCCCTTTCTTTAGAACTATTTCCTATTGCTTTCTTCAATAATATGACACTGAAAATATTCTATTTCAAAGTAATATTAGAATTTATCCATGCCTTGGATAAATCTATGCCTTTATCTATGCCTTGTTTTCTTCATTTCCCATATTAATATGTATTAGATGTAAGGATTTCATAAATGCTATGCTATTGTTAGTTTCATCTCTTTAAAGAAGTAAATTTAAGCTTCTTTGGGCCTTTAACAGCAGTGTCATAGGTTTATGTTGTATGTGTTGTATTGGTAAATTATTTAGGTTACTTATCTTACAACCCACTTAAAATCAATTCTTGGTGGCTCAGGCTGTTAAATGCCTACACTCAAGATCCAGCTGTCTACAATTACTGTAGGCTCAAATCCCACCAGGCTCAAGGTTGACTCAGCCTTCCATCCTCTCGGGGTAGGTAAATTGAGGACCCAAGATTGTTGGGGGCAATTAGCTGACTTTGTAAAAATGCCGCTTAGTAATAAGCAGGCATATACAATGGAATGAAGGCTATTGCTGAGCACACTGGGTTGTATCCCCCCCAAAAAAAATGTAAGCCGCCTTGAGTCTTTGGAGAAGGGCGGCATATAAATGTAATTAAAAAAAATTCTGGGCAGCTCGAAATCAAAAATTATTAAAATTATATAAGGACTTTTACAAAGCCATTAAGTAGATATTCTAGGACAGTACTAAAACAAGATGAAGTATAGTCATATTTGTGATGAAATGTTCTTACGTATTTCTTTTTAGGCAGTATTTGGCAGTTGTATTCAAAGATAAACCTTTGGAATTATGGGACATCAGGACATGTACTCTTCTCAGAGAAATGTCTAAAAACTTCCCTACAATTACTGCTTTGGTGAGATATAAATTTTATCTAACTTCTCTCATATGTATGTATGCATATATATATATAAATGTTAGCTATTCTTGCATGGGTTGAAGTTTGTTTGAAGAATTCTTACAATCCATTTGAATAAATACATATATTATTTTCCTTTTTAAATTCAGATGATTAGAAAAACTATAGTAGTGACTTGTCTATTATTCATTTTTTTCTCCAAATACATTTGAGTAAATTTTTTATTGATAAATCTTTATATGTGAAAAGTTCCGGATTTTCTTCTGTTAGGAATGGTCCCCTTCTCATAATCTGAAGAGTTTAAGAAAGAAGCAGCTTGCAGCCCGTGAGGCGATGGCGAGGCAAACAGTGGTATCAGATACAGAGCAGAGCAGTCTGGAGTCTTCAATGATCAGGTATCAATACCAGTCTAAATGAAAATTCATGTTAAGTATTTCTCAGAGATGCCATCTACCCAAGATTATTCCTCATTAGCATTTATGTCACCAATTCTGGACTATGAAAATAAAAAGTTTAGCTGGACTATAATTTAAATCACCTATCAACTTGATAATGTTGCAGCATTGGGACAGCAACAGAAAGAATAAAATGCTAAAATGTGTTGTACAGTGCTGTAGTAAAGTACATCTTTTGTCTATTCCATATAAGGGTACAATTTAATACTGAAATATAATTTTATCAGTCTACTTTTTAAAAAAAATATTACAGATTGTATTTGATATATTTTTACTTATTTCTTTCAAATAAATATGGTTGCCTAGCTTACACATGATAGTCCTAGGTGGCTTACAGCAATATGTCATAATATTTCTATATGTTAAATTACTTAATACAGGATTACTTTCCTGTGATATATATTTTAAGCATTTGTGCACATGCACCTATATTACAGATACAGACTGAATGAAACACTCGCTGCTTTCTCTTTTAAAGCTTGTTGCAGGAAGCAGAGAGTAAATCTGAATTAAGTCAGAACATTTCTGCTCGGGAGCACTTTGTTTTTACAGATACTGATGGACAAGTTTTTCACTTGACAGTGGAAGGGAATTCTGTCAAAGACAGTGCGAGAATTCCTCCTGATGTAAGTTCATCGCTGAATGTCTGCTTTCAATAGTTAGAGTTCTAAAAAGTTTGCAGTAGATGTAATGAAAATTCCTAATTTCTTTACCTTCTGTCTGTCTACTGATGAAAGAGAAAATGAAGGAAAGTTCTGCAATATCTCATTTTTGACATACAAATAAAAATAATTCAGCCTTCCATAAATTAATGTTATTAAATGATTATCCAACTGACTTATATGTTTACATAATGATGGGTGTGTAAGAGGCAATTTACCTCCTCTAAGTTTATGCATATTTCAAATTACAATTTAACTGATTTTTAATCTTTGCTTTTTAATTTTTTGTAGGGAAGTATGGGCAGTATTACATGCATTGCCTGGAAAGGTGATACCTTAGTTCTGGGAGATGTTGATGGCAATTTGAACTTCTGGGATTTAAAAGCTAGGGTATCCAGGTAATCTGCTTAAAATTCCACAAAACCAAAATCATAAACGATTTGTATCTTGTGACTGACTTCTTGATAATGATTGAGATAGTACAGGTTTTGTTGAATTACAACTATTTGTTTATTGTTCGTATGTTACAATGATACCAAAAAACAAAACAAAAACTAAATGACCAGTCTTCCCACTTATAGCTATCAAGGCATCCCCACATTCATGTAATCAAAATCTGGGTCCTTGACAACTGGCGTATGTTTATGACCGTTGCAGCATTCTAGGATCACATCATCACCATTAGCCACCTTCCCAGCCAGCTTCTGACAAGCAAAGTCAGTGGGAGAATTTTTAATCAATTATACCCATATAGATGGTGAGGGTTATAATATAAATCAAAGCCTGAGCATTTTACAGCCTGTGGGCCATATCTATGTCTGGCCTGCAACAGCAGTGGCGGGCGGTGGGAATTGATAGCAGTTCCCCTGTTTCTTATGTGGCCCCTTGGCAAAATGAATTGCCCACCCCCCACCCCGATTTAAGCAGTTTTCCCCATTTGTTCCTTGTTCATTGTCTCCCAGGGGCATCCCCACCCACCGAGGCTGGGTGAGAAAGATTCGCTTTGCTCCTGGGAAGGAAACCAAAAGCTGATAGCAATATACAATGATGGGGCTGAGGTTTGGGATACAAAGGAGGTAAGGTATCAATTCAGTTGATTTTTTTCCCCTCTGAATTTGTTCTATATAGTAAAAATAATTTTTAATTAACTAGAAGACATAGGTATCACTTAGACTATTAAGGCCTTCTTAGATTCAGTAAATCTCTTGACTGCATTTAGAAATCAAATTAATCATTTTCAAGTTATCATAACATTCTTTAATCATTAATCATAACATTCTTTAATCATTAATCATTTTCAAGTTATCATAACATTCTTTCCAATGGATAAAGTGCTGGAGACCCAAATTCAGTCCGCAATTAAAGAGTTGTTGTGGAGAAAAGTAAAATGAATCAATGTAAACATCTTTGAACTCCTGCAGAATAAACCAGTGAAATAAATCCATCACAACAAATAGAGGATATTTGTCCATAAATTATAAAGCAGAAATTAATACTAGTAATTAATTTGTGTACAGAATAGCAATCCACAAAGTTCTTTTTAGCTTATGTTTACATGAAGTATCAAATAAACATTTTAAAGCTAAGATTTACTGTATCCTTTAGGTCCAGATGGTCAGCAGTTTAAGAAGTGGCAGAAATGTCAGCTTCCGTGTACTTGATGTTGACTGGTGCACATCAGACAAAGTAATCTTAGCTTCAGATGATGGTTGTATCAGAGTGCTAGAAATGACCATGAAGCCTGCATGCTTTAGAATGGATGAACAAGAATTGTCAGGTAAGGTAAAGGTCCAATCTATCCCCATACACCCCCACTTTTTTGTGTGGAATTGCGTTGTACAGTATTGCTGGAGTAAAATGGGAATGTTTCAGTCAGCATTGGAGTGGGGCAGAGTTATTTTATTTATAGATATGGCATGAATTTCAAATTGTAGGTTTAAGAACTGGGGTGATTTTAACTTACACCATAAGAACAATGTGGAATTATAGAGAAAACTCAGAATTTTAGACATAGAGTACATGAATTGCCAAAAAGTAAAGAAGTACAGCCTGTTTTTTAAAGTCTACTTTTAGTGCAGGATATAATAAAAAAGACTGTCTTTTAGCCAGTCCCCAGGCTCACATGTTAAATAAGTCATAATTTCAAAGGATTATTTTTTTTTTCAGTTCCTGCTCACAAAATATTGACTTCAAAAAAAATCGTATGTTGAATTGGATATAAACATCCCAATTTGCAAACAGAAAATCATGGCTTATATGCAGTCTGTCTGCTATTGCTATATTCCTATTCTCAGCAACCCTAGCAGCATGACTGATTGTGATAATGGATGCTGCAGGTGGTAGTTCTTCCCTTTCCGAGGCACAATTCTCTACACTGGTTGTATTCTTTGCAATACCTTGCATGCTATTCTGAAAAATCCATTAGCTTTGTAGTAGGAAAAGAAGGCTAGAAAATCTTCTGTAATTCAAGGCAACCAACCCCTTTGTGCTTCAGTTGAGCAACAATATACTTGGTCTCAATTAAAAAAACAAAAACTGAATGCACAGTTGCCATCAAATTATTTGCCGTAATCTTTGGGATGATCTGGGTATCACATTTTTTATTTAACAAAAGCAAGGAATTATCATTGCCTAACATGAACATTTGCTTTTCAATTTAATTTGAATGTGAATTTAGTAATTAATGTCTTGTTCAACACAAAAAAAATCAAAATACTTTACAAATATAAAAATAAAATTTAGAGGGAAACCCTGTAAATAAACTTGTTTTGTTTTACATCCATTACATTCAACATTTACTTCCTGGAAAATAGGTGTATAAAATGTTTTTATTCTTTATACTTCTACCTCTAATATTTTTATCAATGAAGTTTGTATTTCCACTTCTAATTATCAAAAAATCAATGACCTTTTATCATTTTTTAATTCTCATATTATATGCAAATTACAAAAGTGTACATAATGTCCCACTTTAAAATAAACTCTAGTTTTCTATTTAGTACAGAAAGATAATATATAATTTCTGCAAAATTTCTACTTGTAGTCTATCAATCTAAAATACTGCTTTCTGCTTTTTATTATGCCATTTGATTACCAGAGTGTTGAATCCATAAGTTACGCCTATTGTTCATAGGATTACTCATATCCAGACCTTCTAATATTAAATGTTTAATTTATTGCCAGATATTTTTGTGAAACGTTATATTATCTATGTAGGAAGGATTTTCCCATTCCACATGATAAAATCTCTAGCACTGATTTACTATATGACTGTATGATTGACTTTTATCTTTACTGCTGAAGAAAACAGAACAGAGAATCCAGTGGCTTGTAGATATATAATCTACTTTACATCTGTCTAGAATTTTGTATTAAGTAAATGGCACTGACTGCTTAACTAAAATAGTAGAATGCACTAAAAAAAGAAAACATTTTATTTCAAGCTCGGAAAACAGACCCACTGAGAATTTTCCACTGGAATATTTCTGATAATTTGCTTCCAACCAAATGATTCTAGTCTCCTGTGTTTTAATGGGGCAAAATTTGAAAGATTTAAGTATAGAAAACAATAGGATCTCCAAAATCAAACAAGAATCCACCCTTTTCTGCTTCATTTTCACCCTAAGTTCACAAGAGTAAAGTGAATTGACATTCCATGCTTATTGAGGCATAAAATCATCTTTCCAAATTTGTTAAAACCCATGTAGGAAACAATTGTTTCCACTTGCATGTTACTTTTTGCTCCTGCATGAATAACAAACTCCCACCTTTATTTAACTGCTGTGAAATACAGATTCATGCGGTTTTCAAATGCTCTCTTCATAATAATAGAGACTTGATTTTTTTTTGTTCCTTTTTTGAAAGCAGTAATTTGCATACCTGGCTAAAAACAGTATTTATCTGTCAGTGCAAATGCAACTAAACATAACCTGCATTGGCTTTTCAGCCCTAATTATGTGTTTAGCAACAGTTTCTTTTCCCAACATTTTCCCACATCGTCTCTTCTAATCACAGTCTATAATAATGGAACAAAAAAGGTCTATGCAATTAAATAACTATACTGATTTAAACAAACAAATAGAAATAGATTAAGCCATGAGAGTCTAGATCTAGGGCCTCAAAAGGAGGGCCTAAAAACCTACTAAACATTTAAATTTGTCTTCTGAATATTGAAATATTTTATATAGTCCTCAGTAGGAAAATTTGAAATACTTTAACCCCAACCTGGTATCTGCATAGCTAACTATAAGAATCTACATTGTGATACAAACAGAGAAATATATTTAAGCCAAATATTTCCAATAATAATTAATCCAGTTATATGCATAGTTGAGAGACCAAAAACCAAAATACAGAATTATAACAATCAGCCTGGATCACTCATGAGTTCGAAGTTGGGCTAGAATATTTTACAGCTTTATCATGTCCCTGTTCATTGGGGATATCCAAAAACTGAAGTGATCCAGACCACACAAAAATATGTTTATGTTTATGTTTATTTGGACTTATAAGCCGCCCTCTCTCCCGAAGGACTCAGGGCAGTGTACATAAAAAACAAGCAATACAAAAATTAAAACAATTAAAAAAATATTAAATTGCAGCAAAATAAACATTCCAGATTAAAACCCCGATCCCTGTCAGTCCAGGCCGGATTGTAAAAATAACCATGTTTTAAGGTCATGGTGGAAGGAGCGGAGATCAGGGGCCAGGCGCAATTCCAGGGGTAACTGGTTCCAGAGGGTGGGCGCTCCCACAGAAAAGTCCCTCCCCCTAGGGGTCGCCAGCCTACAGTGTTTAGCTAATGGTACCCCCAGGAGGCCCCTTCTGTGGGAGCGCACTGGGCGATTGGTATTCGTCGACGGCAGGAGACGTTCTTGCAAGTACCCCGTACCCAAGCCATATAGGGCTTTATAAGTTGTTACCTTGAGCCTCACACGGAGGGCAACCGGTAGCCAATGCAGGCCGCGCAGGAGGGGCATAATATGGGAGAATTGGGACGCTCCCATCACCACGCGCAGCCGCATTCTGCACCAGCTGAAGTCTCCATATGACATGCAAGGGCAGCCCCATATAGAAAGCTTTGCAGTAGTCAAGTCTAGAGGTAACGAGCGCATGAGTGACTGTGCGTAGCGCATCCTGGCCCAGATAGGGATGCAACTGTGCGAATGCCCCCCTGGTGACGGCTCCCACCTGCTCCTCCAAACTGAGCCACGCATCCAGGAGGACACCCAAGTTGCGTGCCCTATCCACAGGGGGCAACACCTCTCCCCCTATGACCAATGATGGAATCTCTTGGATTACCCGAGATGACAGTACACACAGCCACTCAGTCGTGTTTGGGTTGAGCCGGAGCTTGTTGCTCCCCATCCAGTCCTGCACGCTTCCAGGCAATGGGACGTCACAGGGAGGGCATCACTGAGGTGGTCCGGGGTGGAGATGAAAAGCTGGGTATCATCAGCATATTGATGATACCTCACCCCAAAACCATGGATGATCTCACCCAGTGGCTTCATATAGATGTTGAACAGGAGGGGAGAAAGGACCAATCCCTGCGGCACCACACAAATGAGGGGCCTAGGGACCGACCGCTCCCCCCTGCCAACACCGACTGCATCCAGCCCGAGAGGTAGAACCACCACAATACAGTGCCCCCCACTCCCAACCCCCTGAGCCGGCGCAGTAGGATACTATGGGATAGGATAGGATACCAAGCCACTGAGAGATCTAACAGGACCAGGACAGGGGAGCAACCCCTGTCCCGAGCCCTCCAGAGGTCATCCATCAGCACGACCAATGCCGTCTCCATGCTGTAACCGGGCCTGAATCCTGATTGGTACGGGTCCAGGTAGTCAGCTTCCTCCAGGAACATCAGCAGCTGCTGCGCCACCACACTCTCAACAACCTTTGCCAGAAAGCGAAGGTTGGAGACTGGACGAAAGTTGTCTAAATTGGCTGGGTCCAAGGCAGGCTTCTTAAGGAGGGCCTCACCACCGCCTCCTTCAAGGCGGTGGGAAAGGATCCCTCTCGTAAAGAAGCATTGGTAACTGCCTGGAGCCAGCCAAGTGTACCCTCCCGGGTGGCATAAACCAGCCAGGAGGGACACAGGTCCAACAAACATGTAGTGGCACTCAGCCGCCGCATGGTCCTGTCCACTGTATCCAAGGATACAGGCTCAAACTCCTCCCAGATAACATGAACAAGACTCGAAGCCACCTCTGTCTCCGACTCTAGCCAGGCGGAGTCTAACCCGGCCCAGATCCAAGCGATCTTATCTGACAGATGTTGACTAAACTCCTCAGCACATCCCTGCACAGGGTCCTCCCTCCCTCCAATTAAGGAGGGAGCGAGTGACCCTGAACAGGGTGGCCGGGCGGTTATCTGAGGATGCGATGAGGGCAGAGAAGTAAGCCTTCGCTGCCCTCATTGCTGCCAGATAAGTCCTAGAAACGGATCTTAACTGGGACCAGTCAGATCCGGACCGGGATGCCCTCCACCTGCTCTCTAGGCCCCTCCTCCTGCGCTTCATCTCCTGGAGCTCCAAGGAAAACCAGGGAGCTACTCGGGATCTGCGCTGGGTTAAGGGCCGCAGGGGGACAACTTGGTCAAGAGCCCCGGAGGCCGCCTGTTGCCAGGCGTCCACCAGGGCCTCGGCCTAGTCGTGTATATGGGAGGCTGGCAATACCCCAAGGGCCTGTCGGAACCTCTCCGGATCCATAAGGCGCCTTGGGCGGAACCATGTGGTCGGCTCCGTAACCCAGCAGCGAGGGGTAGCATAACAGAAGGCCAGTCGAAGGAGATAGTGATCGGTCCATGACAGGGGGTGAATACTTGGAGATCCCCCACCCAGATCACTATACCACTGCCCAGAGACAAAAACCAGATCCAGCATGTTCCCCCCCTCATGAGTCGGGCCCTGAATCAACTGGGTCAGGTCCATGGCCGCCATGGAGGTCATGAACTCCCGAGCTAAGCCCGAATCCCCCCCCAGGGATGGCAGGTTGAAGTCCCCCAGGACCAAAAGCCTGGGGAACTCCACTGCCACCCCCGAGAGGAGATCGAGCATCCCGGGCAAAATGATGCCATGTGTAATAAAAGGTCTGTGATCATGTCTAGTCTTCTTTCCTATTAGCAAAATTCAAATACTTCCTTCAGCAGATACAAACTTTCAATGGGAACAATTATTTTAGGAGCTTAACCACCAAAAAGAAGCTTTTACATAGATTTCTTCTAAAGATCATTAAACGGATTCTGACGTAACTAAATGTCTTAAATGATTTTAAAAATAAATTTCTTTATTAGTTATGTATCATATTTTTGTTGTTATGGCTGTGATTGTTTCTATAAAACTATTACTATATGAATGTCTACAAAGGAAAATCTGTTCTAAAATCTAAACATAATGCCAGTTCCTTATCCTGAAGAAATGCTAGTAATACACAAAATCTCTTTCCTCCCAAAAAATAAAAGTATATTCACTTTTTAAGATGTTCAGTGAATATTACTTGCCTTTAGTTGCTATTTTTCTTTCTTATCCTGAATAGCTAAGAAGTACACACAAGTTTAGTAAGAAGTTACTCATTTGCTGTAATCCAGGTGTGTCCAACCTTGACAGCTTTAAGACTTGTAAACTTGAACTCCCAGAATTCTCCAGCCACCCCTGCTATAATCATTCGGTCTTGCTGTGGCAATAGGTTTTGTATTTCATTTTTCAAAAAAGTTCAGTAAGGACAGTTAAGGGTAGAATAAACATTAATCTTATAATCAGATTGACGTTTATATTGATTTTAGTTATTTTTTCTTCTCCTATTTTTATTTGTAGAACCCGTATGGTGCCCATATCTTCCTCCTCCACGAGCATCCTTAGCTTTGAAAGCTTTCTTACTTCACCAACCTTGGGATAATAAGTATTCTTTGGATATATCATACATGTAAGACTTACTTTTTTTTTAATTCATATTTATATCCCACCCTTCTCCGGAGACTCAGGGCGGCTTACAGTTTTGGGATACAACCCAATGTGCTCAGCAATAGCCTTCATTCCATTGTATATGCCTGCTTATTACTAAGTGGCATTTTTACAAAGTCAGCTTATTGCCCCCAACAATCTTGGGTCCTCAGTTTACCTACCCCGAGAGGATGGAAGGCTGAGTCAACCTTGAGCCTGGTGGGATTCGAGCCTGCAATAGTTACAGGCAGCTGGAGCTAAGTGCTAGGCTATTAACAGCCTGAACCACCAAGGCTCCTTTTAGTACAGAGGCCTTTGATTTTAGAAAATAGCAACATATATATAAGGGTTGGGTTCGCAGCTGTGCGGTTAAGACGCTGGGCTTTTCAACCAGAAAGTTGGCAGTTCAAGACCTAAGTACTGTGTGACGGAGTGAGTTTCTATTACTTGCTCCAGCTCTTGCCAGCCTAGCATGTAAATGCAACTAGATAAATAGGTGCCACTTTTATGGGGAGGTTACAGCATTCTGTGTGCAGAATGTAGTCATGCTAGCCACATAACCACAGAAGCTTCTTTTAGTCAATGTTGGCTCTTCAGCTGTAATTCAGAGATTAGCAACTCTGCCTAGATTTGGACACAACTGGCAGAGGAAACTTTACCTTTTTATGTAAAGGTAAAGCTTCTCCTTGTGAGTCTGACCAAATTGAACTTAGGAACAGCATGTAAATTTAATTTCAGATTGAAATTAAATTGACTACTGTAGTCATTAGGAGTTGAAACATCTTGATGTCACATAAGCAATCAATATTTGACTCTTAAATCTTTGTTCATTTGTTCTACAGCAATTATCCAGAGAATGCAAATATTAAAAATATGTTGCAAGAGCAGCTATATTCATTGTCCAAGTAAGCATATTTGAGTTTCTTATATCTTCAAAATGGATTAATAATTATACTACCAAGCTGCATTAGGTTTTTATTTTCCAACAGTTTAATTCAATAATTTGACATATAAAGTAGCTTTCTTAGTTTCCAACATCAGTTTGTCTTGGATAGATACTAATACATGTAGTCATACTGATGTGATAGATATATTACTTCCCATTTAGTTCAGCAGATATTAACGTATTTATAACAATATTTAAAATATTGTAATATCTGTGGAGCCATTATACAATTACATCTAATGAGAAATTGATAATAATTGTTGAGGCAAGACTTTGATGAAATTAATGTACTATGGGTTTATGCCTTTAGCAAAAATTGTTGCTAATTCATATTTATGAATTTCAGGATATCGAACATGAAATTCTTGCCTTACTGTTGCTAGTAAAAGACTAGAAAAATGTTCCAATAGAAAAGTCAAGACCCTTTACATTTGGCTATTATTCTTTCATACCAACTAAGCCCAATTGTCCTATATGGTTACACAGTTGATACAGGTTCTTCCATAATGTTAGGTATCCATTTCATCAAACCAATAAGTCATTAATTGAATAGTGTGTATAATTGTGTGCCTGTGTCTATATGTAATGTTTAGAGCTATGCCTAGGATATGGAGAAATGAGTTCTTTTTGCACAGGCATTTTTAAAGATGCAGGAGGCTTGGTGCAGTAGTACAATACTTTTATCTTCACTAGCATGTAAAGTTAGTAAAGTACAGTTAGGTTGTATTTTTTATTTATTGTTTTAATTCTGTTAAAATGAATGAGAATAGTTTTCTTCTCAATAAAGAGCTGTTTGTTTTTATTCTTTTCAAAACTACTTTTGGTAAAAGGGGAGGTATTCATAATACATGCCTGAAATGATTTAACTTCTTTTTACAGTGATGTCAAGAAACTTTTGCTTGATCCAGAATTCACTCTTTTGCAGCGTTGCTTATTGGTTTCAAGGTAATATAACATTTCCTAAATAACCTCCAAAAGTTTACTCTAATTATAGTTCTTACATAGTGCTAAGCCTGAATATTTTCTGTTTCAAAATTAGTACACTATTTATGTTTAAGAGTGTGGATCAACCAGGATTAGATCCAATTAGTGCTGTGTTAATTTTTGTACAGAAATGAAAAAAAGTAAGGAAAACTTCATTAGGGTAATATATTGGTTTGTTTAGTTATAATTATTTACCCCAACCATTGTAAAATTAAGTGTAACAACTATTGTGCAAGAAATGGTTCTCATTATTAATTTTGAGGTAATATAACATTGGTTAACAATCCAATATTTTTTACTATTGCAGGTGGATAGGCAAATGTTTATGGGATATTGCTATTTTGATATCTGGGAAGTACCTTGGCTGGATTTCTGAAGAATGCTTGATCAATTGCACAGGTTTTTGGAACAGCATGTTGCAGAAAACCAGCCTTAGTAACTAATGTAAATTTGGGCACCATAACAAACTGTCATAATCAGATCTTTCCTGATTCTTCTCTTTGATATCCTAGAAGGAGGAAAGCAGACATAGACCTTAGATTCCAGCTTTTGTTTCTTACAGCTTCCATAATTCCCTCTCCGCATGTTAAATGGTCAAAGATGATGGGAGTTATAGTCTTCAGTTATTTCACCTTCAATTACGCCATTAAGAGTTATATAAAGTCCCGAATCTTCCTGATTTCAGGAAAATAGTTCAGAGGATTCTCTTCAGTCAGGCCTTTTTATATTATATCAGTGATAATTTTAGTATTTTTCCTGATTTTTATATTTTAATATATTAGGTTGCTAAGAATAGAAAATCTGTAAATAAATTTAAAGAAATAATACGTCTGAGAGTGCAGCATGGTTTCATAGGATGTGTGAATGCACTTACTGACTTTAAATCTTAACCATTAATTGACGTTTTTATTTTTCTCAGGCTGTATGGGGATGAATCTGAACTACACTTTTGGACTGTTGCTGCCCATTATTTGCATACTTATTCCTGTAACAAATCATTAACCATAAAGGCAGAAGATGTAGTTGTTTCTCAAGAAAACTGGATCAGTCCGCTAGATATATGTTACGATATTCTCTGTGAAAATTCCTATTTCCAGGTATTGCTTGATTTTTAAAACAATAAGTAAATTCAAGTCCACAAAATATTCTTTAATATTTTAAGCTTGTTCTCGTTTCATTTGAAGCTTTCAGAGGTACAAACACTATCATTATTTTTAAATGGAGTAGAACTCACGTATCTGCATATATGTTAATACTGCTTGTTGCAATTTGTACAATTTGTATAATCCATTCAATTACACTTTTTATGCACAATCATTATTCTAATTAGATTGGCTATGGTGGATTTCGGAAGCTTATAAAGAGCTTTTCCATCATGATTTCTGTTTATTAATGTGTAAGAAGTAAACAGTTTCATTTCAGTGACAAGCAGAAATCTTCATTTTTTTCAAGCAAAATGAGGCAGCATAATTGGATTATTATACTATTGACTATTAATAAAAACTTATTCTTAGCAGCATTTTTATCATGCGCATATTCTACTTGAATCCATAGCCATAATCCTGGACAAAGCCTCAGTGCCTTATTAACACTCAACTTAATACTTCATTCGTTCTTATTCCTAATTCCCTTTACAGCTATTTGCTTAATTCTGATACCAGTTTTGTTCCATTTGCTTCCCAGTTTATTTTAACTTTCTTACCTTGCATTTTAACATTTTCTTCAAAAGCTTTTCATATGTTTTTATTGTCATATTTTTACCTACATACATGAATATGGAACTGAAACAACAATGGAAATTGAACCAGATTTTATTCTATACCTCAATGCCAATTTACTTTTGATTTTATCCTTTATTAAAAAATGTATTTTTTTTCTATGATTCCTACAGAAATTCCAGCTCGAAAGAGTCAATATTCAAGAAGTTAAAAGGTCAAATTATGATCACACAAGGAAATGCACAGATCAACTCTTGCTTTTGGGCCAGGTTTGTGCGGCCAGTTTTGGCTTTTTGTGTTGATTTAATCTTCTTTGATACATGTATTTTATTAGAAATATAAGAGAAGAGTAAGCAATATTGGTGATGTAAATTGTTACACTCTGATAGTTATCTGTTTTCCTTTTTCCAGACTGACAGAGCTGTGCAGTTGCTTTTGGAAACCAGTGCCGAGAATCCTTATTATTATTGTGATTCACTCAAGGCATGTCTTGTCACCACAGTTACTTCCTCAGGCCCTTCCCAAAGTACCATTAAATTGGTAGCAACAAACATGATCGCAAATGGAAAGCTGGCAGGTATAATTTCCATTCTCCATATTAAATTCAGATGAGAATGCTTCAAAAGTTTGAGCATACAGCTATTAAAATGGATGTTATTATTTAGCTAAGACAGGAATGCTAGACATCACATTGTCTTTACAAAGTACAAGAGACAAAAAGTGACACATGCATTATATTTTATTACAATACACACACACACACACACACACACACACATATAATCTTTCTGTGTATAGGAACAATTTTACAACATTATCAATCCCCCCTTTAGATTTACTTTAATTTCATTTAATGTGCAGGGGAGGCCTGTTTTCTCCTTCCTCTGATAAAGATTGATAAACATCTTATTTCTACAGGTCTTTGTTTTATTAATGCATTAAAAAGAATGGAGGTGAAATAGAGGCAAATTCTGTCAACAGTCAAATACTGTGATTAAATGAATTCTGCTTTGAAATGTTTATATACAGGTAATCCTCGACTTACAACAGTTCACTCAGTGACCGTTAGAAGTTACAACAGCCCTGAAAAAAGTGACTTATCACTGTTTTTCATGTTAACGACCATTGCAGCATCCCCCTGATCATGTGACCAGAATTCAGATGCTTGGCAACTGGCATGTATTTAGACCAGCCGTGGGCAAACTACGACCCGGGGGCTGCATCCGGCCCGTTCGGCTGTTCTATCCGGCCCGCACAGCCAAAAGAGCGGAGGGTTCTCTTGTTCTCCCAAAAGGCTACGTGAAGTAATCTAACTTTGAATTTATATTAGTTCACACAAACACTCCATCCATGCTTTTGTTCCGGCCCTCCAGTCCAGTTTAAAAACCCATTGTGGCCCTCGACTCAAAAAGTTTGCCCACCCCTGATTTAGACAGTTGCAGTGTCCTGGAGTTATGTGCTCCCTTTTGTGACTTTCTGAGAAGCAAAGTCAACGGGGAAGCCAGATTCATTTAACAACCATGTTAATAACTCCACAACTGCAGTGATTCACTTAACAGCTATGGCAGGAAACATCATAAAGTGGGGAAAAACTCACTTAACAAATGATTCATTTAGAAACATAAATTTTGGGTTGAATTGTGGTTGTAAGTCGAGGACTACTTGTATCTCTTTCGGGGGGGGGGGTTGTCATGTGTTGAAGACCAAAACAGTTTTAAATGGTTGTGAATATCCTAAAATTGAATCAGAAAGTTATAAATTAGGAAGCTGTTTGTACTTGATCCTCTACAAAAACAATAGTCTATCATTTTAAACTGGAAAAGATGTGCGTTGTGGCCTGTTGGCCACCAGCCCCTCCAACAGCCGAATCAGATGAGGAGGTGGCATGGGAATCAGGGCCAGCATCAAGGCAATCTGAGAGCTCCGAGGGGCAAGAGGCAATGGAGCTGTCAGAGATGGAGACAGAGGCGGAGCGTGGGCCGTTCGCTAGCCCTCAGATGGAGAGTCAACAGCCCCCAGATCTGGAGTTGGCTGATGAGGAAGAGGAGGAACAGCTGGGTTCAGTGCCTGACACGTGGATGCACAGAAGGCACAGGAGAGGAGAGGAGTGGAAATCTATGGGCTGATCCTTGGGATGGAAGCACCACCGCTGCTGCTAGTGAAGCCCCACCCTAGCTGTGGGTATAAAAGACAGGGGCCGAAGATGAATAGGTGGGGCAGACAACTATTCATCTCCCTGCCAGCAGATTTGTTAGCCTGCTGTGTGAGAGAGAGAGACTTTTTTAACTACAGAGGGTTTGTCATGTTTGGGAGCCGGGTCAGAACAATGTGATAACTTTTTTTAAATTTGAACTGTGATTCATTAAGATTTTGTATACCCCCCCTTTCCATCCCCCCCAGAGGGTGTCCAGTTACTGTGTTTAATAGATAAAGCTGCTGATGCCTGTCGTTACCTACAAACCTATGGGGAATGGAATCGAGCTGCGTGGCTTGCAAAGGTAGGATGTTTATCAATGTGATTCCTATCCTATTTTCTTTGCTCCTTTTTAAGAAATAATGGCATGTATAATAAAAGCCGAGAAAAATAGTAGCTGATGTGCTCAAAAGAAGTGTTTACAAATAGCCTTAAACCATGAGTGAAGTAGAGGTACCGGTGGATATTTATCAATGTCATTTTTCAAAAATTGCAGGCTGTTTTCTTATTATTCTCTAAATAATTAGAAAATAATTTAAAGCAAGTGATATAAATTAAGAAATATTACATTTAGGTACCTTACAGGCACATGTGACTTGGGTTCTAGAATGTTTTCAAATATTTTGAATCTTTTCTAGGTTCGCCTGAATGCAGAAGAATGTGCAGATGTTTTGAAGCGTTGGGTGGATCACCTTTGTTCTCCACAAATCAATCAAAAATCCAAGGCAATCCTTGTTCTACTTTCCCTGGGTTGTTTCATGAGAGTGGCTGAGATGTTACATAGGTCAGTTCTTATATTCTGTTGACTTAAAAACATGAACCACTTCTCTGTATGCTTTGCATTTTGCTAAAAAAACAATAAGAGTAAAAAAATACAATATCAACTAGATGCAACCTCTTGAAAGTCAAAACAGAAGTTATTTAAACATATGAACATCTGAATAAAGATGCCTGTTTGTCAGTTCAAATAGATGTGTTTCCAGAGAAAAAGTATATTCTATAAAGACTGATTTAGGATACCCAACTATCTGGGAATTAGTCTAAGGGAATTCAGTGTATGAATAGGTATTGTTAGGTATTGATATGTTAGGTATTGATTAGGTTGCTTAAGGAACAATATCAAAAGTGGTACCTTGTTTATGCTGCTCTACAACAACAATAGTACATTTTGATATCATTAAATGGAATGAGTTGTGAGGTCTTTGTAGTATTACCTATCTCTAGTTTTATTCTGATTGAAAGTCTAGTGCAGAAATATATAAAGAAAAATGTAAATGTAAATAAAAATTCCTTAGTAGGAAAACTCTATTTTTATAGATGTTTGTAGTATATTTTCCAGGTGTCAGTTATTTTTTGTAAATAATTTACATAAATAATATACAAGTTGAAAAATATACTGAAAATGAAATCAAATGACATAAAATGGGAGCGATCCAACTCTTATGTCTCTCACCATGCATTTATCCATAATATATTTGAGTAGTAATATATTTATTTGCTTTTATGAATAGAAACACATATATTTTATTGATTCTTATTTACATTTTTGTACTGAACTTGTAGTTTTGCATCGAAGGTACCATTGTGTCTGTTTCATACATCAGAAGAAGTATTTCTGCACAGTGACAAAAAATACTATCTAACATAATCATTCTTGTTTTCAACAGCATGAGACATTTTGATCGAGCTGCATTGTTTCTTGAGGCGTGTCTTAAGTATGGCACTATTGAAGTTAATGAAGATGCAAATATCCTTTTTAAATTATACATAAATTCAAGCATAGAAATCTACTAATAGTGGAATTCTTTATTAGGTGCTGTGCATGTAAATCTTTTTTTCAGTCTAAGGCAAAAATAAAAAGGATAACATATCTAAAATATCTAAGTGATAACAGGCAGCGTGTTAAATTGTAAACATTTCAGTGTCAAATATTTTCAGATCTAGTAGCAGGATTAAACACAGTGCCAGCTTTAAGCATTATCATCCAGAAGTCTGACATCTGATTGTTCATTTCTGTATTCCTTAACCTGCTTTTCACAGAAGTTAATCCATGCAATATTTGCCGATTATGCGAGAAGCCTGAAGTCTCTAGGGTTTAAGCAGGCTGCTATTTTGTTTGCCACAAAAGCAGGGGTACCAGGCAAAAATCTGTTGAGTGAACTTGAACAACAGAAGGAAGAGGTCAAAGAATGAGAACTCTTTAGAAGACAGCTAGAAGTTGTGATTTCCCATGGGATGTGTCATTTGTGCAATATTACTTAAGAAACAAAGAAAGGGTTTTTTTTTATTTAAAAAACAGTATCTTTTATCATAATAGAAATATAACTAAAGAATGTCTTGAATTTTGTTTTAACATTGGTAGAGACAGTTTTGGTATTAAGCAATGCTATATTGGTCTTTGACTAACAACTGTGTTTGTAAAAGCTTTTCAGCAATTGGATATTTATCTTAAAGTATGGTTTAACATTTGTGAACTAGACTCAGTCCAACATTTTCCTGCCCCTCATGATTTAAGATTGCCTCCATGTGTCCCATGAAGTTGTACAAATAATACTGGAAAAAATCTCCGCTGCACAAATCCCACAGATGTATTCCATCATTCTTTGAAACCATTGCATCTGGTTTATTTTTATTGGTTTACCAATACACTGCTGATCAAAATTACTAATGGCAGTCAGCACTGCAGCTATACTGATGTTTCATTGTGAAATGTGCATCTGCAAGATAATTCTCTTGCCCCAAAGTTATAGTGTAAGGCCATTTTGCAGTTCCCAAACCTAATTGGACCATGCAAACTGAGGTAAATCTTAGACAAAAGACTTGCAGATTTTCTCCATATATCTCAGTTTGTATTTAATAATAAAATAAATATTGTAAACTAGGGAATTAGGCAAAAGTCAGGTATGAAATTCCAGGGAATCAATTGGTTGTGCTTTTCAATAATAATATAAAAAAGACATATCAAATTCATTTTTTCTCCCAACAGCCAGTCAAAATCCCAAGGAATGTAGCACTCTCTAGTCCTATTATTTAGACGCATTCTGCTTCTGCCTTTGGAATTAACTTGACAGCATCACTCGAAGTGATAACTTATCATTTAATTTTCTATGAATTTGTTTTATCTCCTTTAAAGCTTTCTAAATAGTGGCCATAATAAAAGAAAACCAGATTCAGATGATTTCGACTTAGTTCCATTTAGTTTTACCCTAATAGCTACTTAATAGATCTTTCTGTTTTAGCTTTTTAATACTTTGTATTGGTTCTTTCCTGTCATTATATCATTTCATAATTTGTGTTTAATTAGGAGATAAATTTTAACTATAAATTGCCCCTTTTTGGTTGCTGAGATTGTCAAAGCCTTCTAATTCTACTGGGTGGATTATCTTATAAAATAAATTGGTGTGGTATAAATCTAAATATCAGAATATATTCAGTCTTAGAAGCAGAGAGAGATTGCTATAGCTGTATCCATCTTGATAAGCCATTACATAAGGGCATTATTTAAATCTATGGTGGTAGGAATAAATTAATATAAAACAGAATTAATAAATTCTGCTTCCAAGCCCTCTGAAATAAATTTACTTGTAGGATCATATATTAATAGAGGGTGCATTATAACATAGCAAGCATATTTAATCTTTTAGCATTAAACTTGTCTACAATATTCAGTCAAATGTGCTTATTAGGTTCTTTTTGCTTTTCATATGTTTAAAATTTCACCATTTGCAGTAGAATTGAAGCTCTGCATATCCACACCTGACAATAGCAAACTTGTTTAACTAGGGAAAAAATCAATTAATAGTGCTGTATTGAAGGACTATTGCGAAACAAAGTTTGTACTTGGATCACTACAATCTTAGTTACACTGCTTAATAGTAGTACATTTGGAACAATGAAGAAATAGTGAAAAAGAGAAGGAAAAGCTCAGTTATTCCTATAAGTTTTCAGAGAGAAACACTGTTACACCTGGATCTGTAAATACTTTCTGTAAACTAGGTAATCAGTTCTGGGTGTGGTGTAAATGGATGAGACTGAAAATTCATTTTAACGCTTAAATCTCATCAGTCTCTGTATATCATACAAAGCAGTTCACAGATTACTAGAGTGGTGTATGTTTTTATACTTTACGTTGTCATTTAATGCTGATTTCAAGAGCACTGGGGTTTACGGCTGAAAACACTTTAATCCTGATCTGTACACTCTTTGAATCACAGGGGACTTTTTACTGTTTCAAGTCCCTTCATTAACAAGGTAGCATGAATGGGTTAGTCAGTGATAGTGCGTAATGAGTATGATTGAATTAAAATAGCTATTAATCACACGAAACTAAAAGTAATTGGATTTTATACAAAGCATGGCTGAAAATAACTATTCAGAGGTTGTTGTGGTACCTGGGTCCATTTATACAGTATTTCCAATGCAGTGATTTAGGAGAGTTTAGCATTAAAGCATTCTTTTCGATTTTGCAAGACTTAATTCATTAAATAATTAATTTTTTAAAACGTTAAGTTGCTGCACATTTGTATGTTGTCAATCATTGCTGTTGTTCAGATAAACAAATATACTTGCATACAGACATAATGTTGTAACTACTGTCTACTAGAAGCAGGAGTCAATGCAATAGGAAATTAAGATTTCACTTCATTTGGAAAAAAAAGCAGATGAATTTAATTGTTCTCTTCTAAATCAAGGCATCATCACTACTACTATGAAGCTTTGAACTGCCTGGTTATGCTAAAAAAACTGGATAATTGCATGCACATGCCTAAGTAGAAAATTCAAGGGTATTAACCATGTTTTCCTGACAACAGCTAGTAAAAATGTATATGTTGTTATTATATAACGACATTAGTGTTGCCTTGCCTTCCCTCTATAAGCTACAGTGAATCGGTGCAGGAGCCCGATTTTCAGTTCTGAGTATTACTCCCGGCTGTTTCTATGTGACTTGATAAGAAAGTGAACATTATACGCAGGCAAACTCTGTCTATGATGTCAATTAGGCCTTTAACAATATTCATAAAATTACAACTTTGAATGAAAGCCTTTGCTTCAGTGAGTGTTCAGATAAAGCATCCTTTATGAAGCAACATAGCCGCTTCTTTTCTAAGATGTACCATTTTGCATTACTTCGCTTTGCCAGCTGCTCCTAGGCTTTCTCTACAGAGCTTGTAGTGTCTTCCATGCTGGACACTTTCATTAAATACTATGGGCACTGCTGACACACCAAAGCAACCTACCAATGGCCTTCCTGGTGTGCGCCAAAGCTCTTCCAGGATGGACAGAATGAGAATATGCTGAGTTCCACCACATGCATTGATGCTGTCCAACTTTGAAGCATTTTGGCCAGTTCCAAGGAAGTTTACTTAGAAAAAAAAACTCTTGTCAATGCAAGTCTAAATAACATTGCATAGGCATAATAATCAATTAGGTCTTGAGGAAATACACAATAGACTAGGTTTTAAATGAAAAGAGGTACGCATAAAATAAGTGTAACATTCCTAGCTGTATTCTGAGTAGTATTTGTTTTACTGTGAAGTGGAGCTAATGAAATTAGCTAAATGTTAATTACAGAATTTTAAATGAGACTTAATTGTCATTCCTGAAATCTGTGTGATGACATTAAGCACTTTTTAATTGGTACTGTGATGTTTAAGATAAGCCTTACTTGTATTACATGTATCTCTTCATATGTTTACCACAAGTGTGGGATACGCAGAAGTAAGTCCAACTGGACATAATGGATATATTCGCAATTATACATGTGTAGGAATGCAGCCTTATTGCATTATTTATATATTTTGTACAAGTTGGAAATTATTTCCGTCAAAATCTAGTTCAAAAATGAAATATATTATTAAATGTTATGTTGAAAAACAAAAATTAAAATCAATTTTTAAAATTATATTTTCCTGTGATACTGACTTACCATAAAAAGAGCATGTCTAATTTAATTTTATTTATTCAATTTAAGCACTGCCCAACTCAAAATGAACAAAACAAATAAGAAGGAGATAATGATCAAGATGGTGACTTTGATTAACAACAAAACTCATAAGGGTCTCTATTCACCTTATTCCAACCCTGGGGACTAGGATGATTGTAGGGGTAATTTCATTCCAAAGGATAGATATCATGACAGAGGCCTGCTTCCTGCATGTTCTGATCCAGGCTGCGTCAAACTTAATAAACACAAACTGATTTTAAAAGTAAAACCTATTTTAATGCAGTGCTGGGAATTACTTGCATTCCCAGCCAAAACTAATTATGCACAGTTCCTCCAGATAAGAGCACTCTTTTCAGTGCTGTAGAATGCTGCCAAAAACAAGTCCAAATAAGGCTAACATAAACCAAAAACTCAGAAAAAACCAACCAGAGTACAGAGCTTCAAGAAGGACTCAGAAATTACTGAACTGCTTTGCTTTGTGCAAAGCTTTTCATCATCGAGGTCTGACTTTTATTCCTTATGGGAGGGGCAATCACCTCCCAGCCTTACTCCCGAGTCGCCCCTTCTGGTTTAGCTGCTCTCACCTTCTAGCAGCTCTATGCACTGGGAACAGGCTCCCCTGGGTCCTCTGCTTCACTGCTGCCAGACTATGAAGGCTCCTAACTATGAAGGCTGCCAGACTATGAAGGCAGCACCCCACTCACAGGTCCTGGCCTCATCCCTGCATCGGATGCAGGACCCTCGTCCAAGTCCTCTCCAGATTCCCTGACTGGTTTCCTTTCATCTTCACTATCCAATACCTCTGCCATCTGCACCGGCTACCACGAACCACAACACTGCATTCCAAAAGATGATACTGTTTAATTCAGAATTACATGCCAACCCTATCAACTTATATTGCCTGGCTTAGACCACAGAAGATCACTCAAATAACAAGATTCTATGCCATGTAGGGATAGGTAGTAAGCATACTGTGAATCACACCTGGAAAATTGTTCCCTTAGTGGCCAAAACATAACTGAAAAGCATATTTTACCTCAAACTATAAAGATCATATAGTACCACTGTGGCTATTGACCATTAACAGTTTTATCCTTAAATGAACTTATCTAATTCCTTTTTGAAGTAATTTAAGAGGAGGATATTATCTTTTGTTGATTAGTTCTATAGCTATAAGAATAAGTATTTTATCTTGCTAGAACATTATATGCACTTTTTGTAAAATATGAATATTTATATAATACTACCACCACACTGTTTGTCCAAAACAAAACAGCCCAATTAGTGTAAGTATTCCTCAGAGAGAATCATTCCATCCCCTTAGTTTATCTTTTTATGCAGTTTTTTTTCAGGTTTACAATATTAATACTGTTAATATTATCATCTTAAACGTGATCACCCATGTCAAATATAATGTAATAGTGGAATCTGAATTAATGCTATGGAATAATTCATAAAACAGGTTGAATTTATCAAGGAGCTTATGCCATAAATATTGTTTTGTGATGTCTCACTGTTAAAGGTTTGCTGTAATAGAACAAATATGAAAAATAGTCACATTATTGAAGACTTCACTTTAGGAAGTCAAAAGGGTTTGACAGGAGACAAGGCCTAGGACAGCAGTTCTACAGCTGTTGTTGAGCTTCAATTCCCTTAAAGATTTTGGGTCATGGAATCCAGTGATTGGCAGAATGTTATCTATTAATTTTTTCTTAGTTCTTCAAAAATATACTAAGCATAACATTTTCTAAATGAACTATTAAGCCAATATATTTGCACTGTTTCCTTGTTTACAGTTTCCTTTTCTTTTTAATTGCTACACAGTATTTTGCAATAAAAATCTTGCTTCTCTGTTATAATACAAAGCAGGAAATTCCCCCCCCCCCATATAAGGAGCCAAATTCCACAGCTATTTCACTACTGGGGTAAAATAGGTAGAAAATATGTGAAGTATAAGCTCTGTTCACATGGCAACCTGTTAACCAGCTTCACTGATCTTTTTAATATATACAGGACCACATGATAGTGAAATCTGCTTATCCAATACATGTACACAAAAATTCCGACTTCGAAAAGAAGAAAACCGGTGAGACCAGGAGAATCACCTCCGTCTTGCTATCTCAATCTGGAATAGTTTCTTCTTCCAGATCAAGGTCTTCCGAAGAACGTAGATATTTTAATGTATTGGCATAGGATGTGAAGATCCAAGCACTTAAATGTGATGGTTTTCTAACTGCCAATTTTTTTAAACCACTGAATTACCACATCTGTTTTATACCCTTATCTTTCAACTTGAATTTTCAGATCTTGATTATTACTATAAGTCACTTAATTAACTGCAAAGAGTAAGCAGCATCCAAAAGATAATGAATTGAAATAAAATAAAGGTCAACTGAAAGTATATTCCCTTCTTGCTGTGGGTCATTACAAACAGTGCCAATGGTGAAAAGAAGGGATCATTGCACACCGAAGTAAAATGAATGGACCAAGGCAGTACAATATAGTATTTCTCATTGCCTTATGTAGCACTATATGGTGCTCATATAGAAATCCTTTCCATTTTCTGATTCAGGTGCTATTCAATTAGAATACTTAGTGGAAAAAAGTCCTTTAACAATCCAGTTACTGAGCTGCTGTATTTGGTTCATTCAGCAATGAACATGGCACCCCCTAATACAGGTACTCCTCGTCTTACAACAGTTCGTTAGTGACCGAAGTTACATCGTCACTGAAAAAAGTGACTTACGTTTATTTTTCACACTTATGACAGTTGCAGCATTCCCATGGTCAAATTCAGAAGCTTGACAACCGAGTCACATTTACGACAGTTTCAGTGGTCCAAGGTCATGTGATTCCCTTTTGCGATCTGACAAGCAAAGTCAATGGGGAAACCAGATTCATTTAACAACCGGGTTAGAAATTTAACAACTGCAGCAACTCACTTAACAAATGTGGCAAGAAAAGTTGTAAAATGAGGCAAAAATCACTTAGTTTTCACTTAGCAACATAAATTTTGGGGTTCAATTTTGGTCGTAAGTCGAGGACTGTCTACAATCTTTTGTGTGCTATAAATGCTTTTTACTTTCCTTTCTGTACAAGATGGGCTTCTGACAGGTGCAGATGTCTTCCAATTTCCTCCAAATTTGTGGAAGAAATCATTACCTATCATTATGAAATACAAAGATTTCACTAAAATTATACTGTATTGGTTAAGCTTAATAGTTATCTCTTCCTTCAGTGTAATTTCACTGACAATTTAACAATCTAATGAGATCTTTTGACAAGAATAAAATGGAAGAATAAAATTATCTTTTACTTTCCTGAAAAATATGTGGTAGCAATGTATCTAACCATTGCAGTCTGAAATCTGATAAGAAGCCATTATCAGAATGTGACTGCTGTTTATTGTGGGAGCACACTATTTCATTCCTCCTTTTTCGCCCCAGCAATCTGTATTTGCAAAGCTATCAGAGAAATCTATGCTACTGTTATAAGGCTCTGATCACCTTGAATCAAATGGCAAGGCCAGAATTTAAATAGAAAAATGCTGGAAAAAGCAAACCACTCCATACCACAGGGTCACTGTCAGAACTCCGTGAAACCAATGAAATACCAGTTCAAGTAGCCATTTAGCACAATAGCCTTGAGAATATTCACATTCAGTGCTCTTAGTGACAAGGAAAAGGAGATTATGTCCCACTGATATTGTTAAGTTTGCATGAAGAGGCAGACACGGAGTGCTTCAGCTCTTAAGTTTATTAGTGACTTCAGCTCAGAACGGACCCGATTTGGCTTAGCCGAGGCAGCTATATATAGCCGGCTGCCTCGGCTGACAGCCAATCAGAGTGCAGGGTTTTCCCGCACTTTTTAACCAATGCTTTTAAACACTTTACAAGAACAACCAATCAATTCAAACTCTGCATACATAACACCCCTCCCACTAGGTTTAGTCCATACTCAACCCCATCTATCTAATGTATTCTTTTAAATAGGTGGGGCTCTTACGCGTTGAGACCTCGTGGTTCAGATGTTTTAAGGTTCTCAGCTTGTGAGGGAAGAAATGTGTCTGTTGACATTTCCTTACTGGGACTTCTAGTAATGGTAGAACCTGTTTGGTTACTACAACCTGGTCTCTCCTCCCAATCCCTCTCCAACCCAATATCAGCACCTAAGTCAGGTAGTGATGTGCAATCTTCCATTTGTAAAAATGGTGTTGGCACTGTGACAGGTTTTGGGATGGTTCCTGTCGTGTTAGCTCATTACACATGGGGTTGATTCTTGCTTGCTGATTATCCTCATAATCTCCCCTTCCCCTGGAAGAGGCAGTAGGTATGGGAACCAGAGAGGAGCAATGGCGATGCTCCTGAGGTAGTCTGGATCTTAACTGATCAATGTGCCTGCTCCAGAGGACACCATCCTCCGTTTGTACCCTGTAAGACCTGGGGCCTGTGATTTGGGTTATCTCAGCAGGAATCCATAATGGTTCACCCATAAGGTTCTTAGCATAAACAGAATCACCCACAGTGAATGTGCGAATTTTGCTAGTGGAATCTAGGGTGTTGGGTGCGTAAGTGGGATGAAGGCAGTCAAGGGGAGCCTGAGTTTCCTACCCATCAACAATTCAGCTGGGGTTAAGTTAGTTGAGGGGTTGGGAGTGATATGCTGGACACTGAGTAGTTTTTCAACTTTCTCAGTGATGTCCCTGGACCCAATTGCTGAAGTTTTTCCTTGGTAAATCGTACCATGCGTTCAGCCCGGCCGTTAGCGAAGGATGCCCAGGGGCTGTCAGGGCATGTCTGATACCCTGCTGTGCTAGATATGATTCAAAAAGGTTGGATGTAAATTGAGGACCATTGTCAGAAACAAGCACATCAGGTAACCCATGAGTTACAAAAAGCTTTTAAGCTGTTTTATGACAGCTTCAGCTGTGGTGGATGCCATTGGGATAACCTCTAGCCATTTGGAATATGCATCTACTATAATAAGGAAAGTGTGCCCTCTGGTAGGGCCAGCAAAATCAATGTGAATCCTGGACCATGGGCCCCTAGGACATTCCCATTCCTGTTTGGGGCGAGAGGTGGGGCAGGCCTGACTATCTGACAGTTGGGACAGGATGCAACCCAGTTTTCAACCATTTTGTCAATACCTGGCCACCATACATAACTCCTGGCCAATCCCTTCATTCTGACAATTCCCGGATGACCCTCATGTAACATTTCCAAAACCTCTTTCTGTAGTTTTGCAGGAATAACCACCCTGTTACCCCACAAAATACATCCTCTTAATACAGATAATTCAGTTTGCCTGGATTTAAAAGGTTGGGCAAGTTGAGGTAGATCTTGAAGTGGCCAACCTTTCTTAATCCAGCCTATAACAGGAGCCAATAAAGTGTCTTTGGCAGTCTCTCTGGCAATTTCAGCAGCATGTACTGGAAGCTTGGCAACAGTTTCTAGAAAAAAGGTGTGAGTCTCAGGAGCAGGGTCCTCAATATGTGAAGGAAGTGGGCAGCGACTCAAAGCATCTGCATGCCCAATGTCTTTACCAGGTCTGTGGATCAGTTTGTATGAATAAGCAGCAAGAAATTCAGTCCATCTCAGCATTCTTGGTGACAGGATCGTGGGCCTTGGTTTGTCTCCTGCCACAATGCCTAAAAGGGGTTTGTGATCTGTGACAACAGTAAATGTTCTCCCATATAGATACTCATGGAATTTCTTGACAGCTGCTACAATTGCCAAAGCTTCCTTGTCCAGTTGGCTGTAGTTTCTCTCTGCTTTAGTCAAGGTGCGAGAGTAAAATGCAATAGGGGCTTCCCTTCTGCTGGGAAGCATGTGGCTCAACACCCCCCCACACTTCAAAAGGGGATGCATCACAAGTCAGTACAACAGGCAAGTTCTCAGAGAACTGTATCAGTACAGAATCAGACGTGATTTGTCTCTTAATATTGTTAAATGCAGCTTGTTCCTTTCTGCCCCAGACCCATGCAGATTTTTTGTCCAGTAATCTATGTAGGGGTTCTGCAATGGTTGCCTTCTGAGGTAGAAACATATGATAGAAGTTAATGAGTCCCAAGAATGCTTGCAAATCTGTTTTGCATTTTGGCCTGGGGGCTTCTTTGATTGCCTGAACTTTGGCCTCTGTGGGGTGGATGCCATGTTTATCAATCATGTAACCCAAGAATTCCACTTTATCTGTTCTCAGTGTGCATTTTTCTTCTTTGACTTTTAACCCCACTTTTTTGAATCTGGTTAGGACTTCTCTGAGTCTCTCGTGTAACTGAGTGTCATTTTCAGCAGAAATTAAAACATCATCAAAATAAGGTATCACCCCTGGCAACCCTTGTAGCATCCTTTCCATAAGGCTTTGGAAGATGCCGGGTGCCACGCTTACTCTAAATTGCAACATTTTACATTTGAAAGCACCTCTATGGGTTACAATGGTTTGGGCTTCTGCAGTGGCATCATCAACTGTTAACTGTTGATATGCCTGGGCCAGGTAAATTTGGCGAAAACTGTGGCCCCGCCAAAAGAATGTAATAAATGATGCATTACTGGAACTGGATATGCGCTCTGTTGTAGCGCATGGTTCAATGTCCCCTTGTAGTCTCCGCAGATTCTTACAGACCCATCAGCCTTGACTGGTGTGACTATGGGTGTCTCCCACCTGGAGTGGTCAGTGGGCTCTAAAACCCCTTGAGCTATTAGTTTATCTAATTGTACATCAATTTTTTCCTTTAAGGCAAATGGAACCCTTCTGGGTTTTAAATGGATTGGTTGTACCTTGGGATCTAGGTTAAAGGTGATAGGGGTCCCCAAGTACTTGCCTAATCCATCGCTGAAGACCTCTGGAAACTCAGACTTCAAGGCCTCTACCCACTCAGTGTTGCTCACGTGATTGATGCCAGTCACCTCGATGCCTAGCGGGTTGAACCATTCAAGTCCCAGCAGACTTGGGCGATCCTTGTCTACGATGGTCAGGGGTAGACGCTTGGTGTGGCCCTTGAACTTCACGTTGAATTCTCTTGTTCCAACTACTGGAATCTTGTTCTCTTGGTAGTCTTTAAGAGTCAGTGCTTGCTTCTTGAAATGCTTCTTCTGAATGTTTGGGAGTAGTCTGTGAATAGTGTCCCATGACACCATAGATAGGTATGACCCTGAGTCCACTTCCATTTGGCAAGGCCTTCCTTCAATAAGTACCTTGACATGCACTTTTCTGTTTTTTAAAGGGGAAGAATGACCAATAGTTACTGTTTGATGTGTTTCATTCTTCCCATTTGCTTCTGTGCTGCACCCCATTTTCTCACTGAGGTTGTTTGGCCTGAATTCTTTGTCTTTGTTTGGAGCAAATTTCCTTCTGTTTGGTGGAGTTCTGGATGATTTGCAGACTCTTGCTAGGTGTCCTCTTCTTTCACAATGGAGGCAAATGGTGTCTAGAAACTTGCATTCAGTGCGGGGGTGGCTTCCCCCACAACCTCTGCAGTAGAAATCTGGCCTCTTTCTTCCCAGGTCTTTCTTTTTCTGCTCCATTCTGAGTTAGTAAATTCCTTCCTCCACCTCACTGCAATCTGACTCAGAATCTAGTTCCTCACAATGAGGACTTTGTGGAGGACTTTTCCCCATCAGAATGGCTCGTGGCCCTGTTCATCTTCCTCATGGCTGCTGCTGAGGACTTGGTAGCTTCTGCTGAAGAGGCTTCTTCTATTGCTTCTTTCAGCATGATCTTAGGTTTCATTAACAACTTGCTCTGTAACACCTTGTCTTTAAGGCCCAAAATGAAACGATCGCGCATGGCCTCCTCTAAACTGTTGAATTCGCATGCACCCCAATGTCTCTTAAACTTGCCATGAAGTCGTTTATGCTTTCGTTTTCCCCCTGATCACGATGGTAAAACTCGTGTCTCTTAATGAGGCACGATACTTGTGGCGCGTAATGGGCTCTTAACAGCCTTTCCAGATCAGGCCAAGCCATTACCTTCACGTCTGCTGCTCCTGCGAGTGCCTTCACCATCTTGAAAACTGCCGGACCACAGTACGTAAGGAAAACCGCCCTCTTCCGCTGCTCGGAAATGGCAGCAAGATCATTTCCCTCCAGATACATTTGGAAACAATCTGCATATGACTCCCAGTCTTCTGCCGTCAGATCAACGGGCTGGGGTGTTCAGCGCAGCCATCTCGCTCTTCTTCTGTTCCGCGTTGCCTTCTTCTTCAGGGGAATCCCACCTTCGTCGCCAGTGTTAGTTTTGCATGAAGAGGCAGACATGGAGTGCTTCAGGTCTTAAGTTTATTAGTGACTTCAGCTCAAAACGGACCCGATTTGGCTTAGCCGAGGCAGCTATATATAGCCGGCTGCCTCGGCTGACAGCCAATCAGAGTGCAGGGTTTTCCCGCACTTTTTAACCAATGCTTTTAAACACTTTACAAGAACAACCAATCAACTCAAACTCTGCATACATAACAGATATAACGTCACTTTTCAGAGAATTTTGTTTTGATTAATCTGGATTGAAGAAATTGGTACAAAGAGATAGAAAGACAGCCTTACATGGATTGTCTTCCATTGCAAGGGAGAAAGAACGAGGTGGATGCGTCATGCACTGGCCATGTCCATGCCCAGTTTAGCAAAGGGGGGGAAAGTTATGATATGTCACATGACACCGCCATGACGACGTGAGTTTGACACCCCTGACTTAGGTGGATTGTAGAGTTTATATTATTTTCACAAGAAAGTCATTTCAAAATTCTCAGGTAAGAATATAGAAAATCTCAATCTTCCCTTATTACATAGGATGGATTTTGTACACTATGATGTATTGCTGCTGTGTGTGCTGAACATACACTTTCCCCCATTTCAGTGTATTCAGTGTGAGTAGGACACTGGTTTCACAATTTTCAAGCCTGGATTTGAAGCCCAGGTGCTGCTGTGTGTCAGGGTGAGCTCCCGTCATTCACTGAAGGTCCTGCCAAACTAGCAGTTTGAAATCATGCAAATATGAGTAGATAAATAGGTACCACTTTTATGGGTTCATTAATGGGGCATGAAAGGAGTCCCAAACTGGGTGTCTCCCTGGCAGTGGTGATGTCATTGGCTGATCCTTTCCCCACGGAAGCACTTTGGTGCTTCTGACATGAAAGTAAGTGAGTGTATTTGGAGGAACATTTTTCTGGTAAGATACAATCCAAATAAAAAATTGTGTATGGTAGCCCTGTGTTCAGGTCTTTTGTTTTGATTTGTACAATCAGCCAATGCTAAGTCAGCTTATCAGCTTCTTTTTCAAAAAGTTGCCATGAAAATAATTTCTTTGTACATTTTCTTTACCAATCTCTCTTTCTTATATTTTCCTAAGTTTGAAATTATCTATTTGAAATTATCATCAACTTTTCTCTCACCAGCCCTTTCTCACATAAGCAACTTGTAAGATAAATCATTTTGTCATGGTTTTATAGACCCAAGGCTGTTTTACTCCTATATATTATTTTAACTAACACAGGCAGAGAAACTCCCCTTTAATTTTTCATACTAATATTAATTCAAGTTGATGAAGGATTTACTTTTGAGATTTCTTTCTGATGTTCACATATTCATCCAGCTATCTGTGGGCCAAGAGGCATATGAAAATGGCTCAGAGCTTCGTTGCCTGAGCCTTTCTATTAGTTGCAGACTTTATGTTGCATCAATAAAATTGCCAGGAAAGAATGATGAAGAAATTTCTCTCATGAAATGAAGAAATTTCTCTCATGAAATGAAGAAATTTCTCTCATGAAATTTCTCTCATGAAAGCAGAGGGTTTCCTACACATGGAGATTTTGCCCTTGTTGCAAAAGTTTTGAGAAATCATCCAACCAATTTTTTAACCTTTTAGACAGTAAGAAAAATAACTGATGGAAATACAGGTACATATAAATGATTACTGAAGGACTGGATTTTTTAAAAGTGTAGAACAAAGATATAACATTTGGGAGAAGCTCAGGTAGATTATAGAATACTTTATTGGCCAAGTGTGATTGGACATACAGGGAATTTGTCTTGGTGTAAATACTCTCAGTATACATAAAAGAAAAGATACATTCATCAAGAGTCAAGAATCACAAGGTACGACACTTAATGATAGTCATAGGGTACAGTAAGCAATCAAATAATACTAGGAAACAGTCAATATACATAGTAAGGATACAAGCTACAAAGTTACAGTCATACAGTCACAAGTGGGAGGGGAAGGGTGATAAGGAATGATGAGAAGATTAACAGTGACAGTAGTGCAGACTTTGTAATCGTAGAACAGTGTTGAGGGAATTATTTGCTTAGCAGAGTGATGGCTTTTGGGAAAAAACTATTCTTGTGTCTAGTTGTTCTGGTGTGCAGTGCTCTATAGCATCATTTTGAGGGAAAGGGCATTGGTACTTACCTGATACGCCCGTTCTCTGTGAGCTGAGAAGAACATCCAGGATTGGGAGGTGCTTCAGTCTTTTCCTAGCCAGGCTGGGCTTAAACTTTGAGGACACTCCTCCTCCTCTATGGGACTCCTCCTTAGCATCCCCAGTTTTGCAAAGCTGAGGTGATGATACCCTCCATGCTTCAGCCTATCTAAGACCCTTGGCCGGAATAGATCCCCACCAGATGGAAAAAAGGGTGGGGCTGGATGCTCTTCACAGTTCAGAGAATGGGCGTATCAAGTAAGTACCAACGCCCTTTCTCCCATGAGCTGCTCAGAGCATCCAGGATTGGGACATACCAGAGCTTGAAACTGTCCTAAGTGAGGGACTCCGTCTGGGTTGAAGTCCTCTCCGAGTCTGAATAAACTCACTGCAAGACCCTCCTACCAAATGAAGCTTCAGTGGATGCAAAGACATCAATTTTGTAATTTCTAATAAATGGCGAAAGTGAGGTCCAGGTTGCCGCTCGACAAATCTTATCTATTGTGGCCTGCGTAGCCCATGCTGCTGAGGTTGCTGTGCTCCTGGTGGAGTGAGCTGTAATGCCGTGGGGCACCGGTAGCAAGTGGGAATCATATGACTTAGCGATTGTGGCCTTCAACCATTGTCCTATGGTAGATGAGGAAACTTTGCACCCCAGAGTGTTAGGTTGAAAGGACACAAAGAGGGCCTCATTTTCCTAGAGAGTGCCATGCGATCTAGGTATACGTGTAGAGCCCTTCTTACCTCCAAACGGTGCCACTGGCATTTGAGTCTGTGAGATGGGACAGGACAAAAATTTGGGAGCACAAGCTCTTGAGCTCTGTGGAAAGCTGAATTGACTTTTGGGGTAAAGGTTGGGTCTGGTCTAAGGACAACTCTGTCTGAATGGAAAATACAGAGATCCTTTCGTACAGATAAGGCTGCCAGTTCAGAAATTCATCGTGCCGATGTAATTGCAATTAAGAAGTCAACCTTATAGGTTAGAAAATGGAGGGTCGTAGTCCTTAGGGGTTTGAAAGGACTCATAGTAAGTGCCGTTAGCACCTTGTTGAGGTCCCAAGTCAGGTAACGGTGTACTACAGGGGGCCTCAAATTCCTAGCACCACGGAGAAAACTTTGAATGTGAGGGTGATGGGAAATGGAGGTGAGATTCCCCCCAAGATATGACTGAAGCTAGGGCCACCAATTGTCTCTGCAGGGTATTCGATGATAGGCCCTTGTTCAGGCCCTCCTGTAAAAATCCAATAGTTGTGCTACTGATGGGGAAGTGGGGTCGATCTGAGACCTCATACACCAATGGTAGAAGATAGACTAGGTTGCCTCATAGATACAGTTTGTTGAAGGACATCTAGCTGCCTGTATGGTATGGATGACCTGATTAGAAATGTTTTTGCCCCTCAGATGTCGCTGCTCAATTTCCATATGGCTAGGTTGAGCCATTGCAGATCCGGATGTAAAACTGGCCCCTGGGACAGTGAGACAATCGATGATGGGATCCTCCATGGTGGCTCCATTGACAGGTCCCTCAGATCTGCAAACCACATCCACCAAGGCTAGAAAGGGGCCACTAACAACATTTCTGCCCTCTCCTCCAGAAGCTTCTGGATCAGTTTGGGGATCACTGGGAGGGGTGGAAACACATATAGCAGTCTGGGGGGCCAGCAACAGTGGAGAGCATTTACGTCTTCCGCCCCCTGTGATGGGTATCGCAAAATGAACTGCGGTAGCTGGGCATTGAGGGGGGAGACGAACAGGTCGATGATGGGTTGGCCAAACCTCTGCACTGCTTCCTGAAAGATCGATGGGTGCAGGCACCATTCTGATTGGTCGACTGTAGCCCTGCTTGGCCAATCCGCCTGGACGTTTGATGACCACGATATGTGCTCTGCTCTGAGGTAGAGCAAGTTGCGTTCGGCCCACAGGAGCAAACTCCTTCATCAGTTGCCTGGAGTGGGTGCCCCCCTGTTTGTTTATATGGGCTTTTGTGGTGATGTTGTCGGTCAACACTAGGATGTGTTGGGGTTTTCATGAGCTGTAAGCCATAATCATCACAATTATGGCAAATCATGACTTCAACTATTTTGCTTTGCATGTAATGAGTCTATCTCATGTATTAGTTTCGCCTTTTAAGTTGTATTACTGAAATAAATAAATGAACTTTTGCACGCTATTCTAATTTTTCAAGTTTCACCTGTGGATCAGAGCTTTGGTTTAAGGCATGAATCTGTTATATGGTGGAAGGTGCATGAAAGATATGGGAGGGAGGCCAAATTGGTATATATACCCAATATACTTTTGAAAGAGTTTATAATTAACTTCCTGGGTTTTATGCCTTCCAGATTTATATATCTTTAGATTGTGTAGGCATCATTGGCCAGTTTTCAGTTCAAAGGAAACCAATACAAATGAGCCAAACAAGAACAAGCTTTGTTTTGCCTGTCTAATAACAGTAATATATCAAGTTTGGAAAAACACAATGGCAGACTGAAAAAGGAAGATGAAAAGAAGCAGAAAGAACATTGTTTGGGCAAAGTACTAACTATATGTCTGGAAGGCTCTCTCGTTCTCGCTCTTTCCCCATACACACACACACATATACACACACCACATGCATATTGTGTATTCATACAGTAAGGATAAATGAGTGAAGCTATTTAAGATGTATTTTGACTTCTTGATGAATGGTTTATGTTCCTTGTTTAAGAAGGATGCATGTGGTTTCAGAAAATAGGAGCAATAGCATTTAAGAAAACCAATTATAGTTAATTTGAGTGTAACAAGATAATGAAAGGATGTACAGGGAGAAAAGCAAGAAACAGAACATAATTCAGGGAAGACACATAATTCAGGGTACAGACTTTACCAGACTTCTTTCCCTTTATAAATACAAAATACAAAACACAATTCTAATGAAAAATTGTGTGTGTTTTTTAATCTAAAAAGAAATCACCTCATTGCCAGCTGTATTCTAGACAGAATATGATAATGTCCACAATGGTTTATACAATTTTGAACACAGATGCTTTAGAACTGCACTTTAGATAGCTCTTTCCTTTCCTGATGCCACCTGGGTCTAAATCAATTTCAGTTAATTATATCCAGATTGGGAAACGATGGCTCTTTTATGACTTGTGGACATCAACTCCCAGAATTCCAAGCCAGCATGCTGTCTCAAGAATTCTGGGAGTTGAAGTCCATAAATCATAAAGGGCTATCATTCCTCACCTCTGGTCTAGACTGTTTGCTTCCACAGCCTTCTGTCAGTTTCTGTTGTTGTGCCTCCAACTTTCCATGCTATAAAACTCATTGCCGATTGCTTTCTTTTCTTTGGGTGTAGCTTACCAGACATATGTACATTTTGAAAAAAAAGTGTTCCTTACCAAGTTAAACATATGTTCAGGCACAGCAGGCAACTTTAAAATTAATGTTTCCTTTCTTGTTTTTTCCCCAGATTTGGCTCATTAACTTCTCCTGCAGCTAATGAACTGCTTTGATTTCACATTCACAGTGAGCTGTGGTTGAGCAGAAGACAATTTCAGTCTGTTTCTGCCCTCCAGAAATGGTTGGTAGCCTATAATTCTTTGCAAGGCAATGTGCCCACATAGATATGACCTATACAGTTGTTCCTAAAGTTATCATTGGTAGATACCAGTAAAGTCAAGTCTCTTTGGATCGAGTTTATTACTTACTTCGTATAATTAGGGAAATTATTTGACCTCTCTTCTAGCATACAATTCTCATAGTCTTGAGAAATTTCCCATTCAAAAGTAATAAACAGGCCTGATTTTGTTTTTGTTCAAGTCCAAACAAGTTTATCAAGATGTTAACACCTGCTGAATATAACAAAACAATAATATGTGATATATATTTCTGATTTCTTTCAACTGAACCTTTAGCTTTTGTAGATTAAATTCATCTCTTTCACACACATGCACATACTCACACATAATCTTGTATCTTTTTCTCCCTGAATCATTCTACTTTTACTCATTTTGTCACTTTTTTGGCCATGTTCATTTTTCTCAAGTTCCTGCTTAACATTACCACGAAATGGCCTGCTCCACATTCAGAGTTCTTATCACCCTTGTATCCATAACTAATTGTCTAATTTGTTTCATCCTTAAGAATCAAATCAACCATACTTTAGGCTTAAACCTTCCTTTCTTTTTCTATGCATATGTATGATTAATTTTCTAATTAAGTCATATATCTGAAATAAGCAAATCTTTTTCCAAGCAGATACTCATCAAAGGATCTGTCAACTCTGAAGCAAATCCATCTAGTTGCTATGAAGCCAGAAAGGGGGAAGGGAGTGGGGAAATAGATAGCCAGGCTCCAGTCAAAACAAAATGTTTTCTTGTGGGAACCAAGGTCAATGAAACAGGTGGCCATTGAAAGTGGAGAAGAGCCTGCCTTCCATCTTCATTGGACAATGTGACCGGTGACACTTGGGAAGGGGAAGCTTGATTCTTTTATCTAGGTGAAAACCGCGGGACCTGTCAGAGTTGGTTTTCACTGGCTATGCCGTATGATGTATCCAATAAACATACCCTTTGAGGAATCCACCTGCCTCGAAGTTATGCTTTCAATGGGTGTGTTACTCAGAATGCTGACAGAATCATTATTCTCACTCATTCTTGAGTCTCTAACTGGCCTGTTCACTTTTTCTGTATTCTCTTGTCTCATTTCCATCCATTCCATTAATATCACCTACTAGAATATCCATGCACAGCCCCATCACATTCATTGCAAATGTTGCACAACTTTCCCGTAAAGTAATCCTCAGTTCTCCCACTATTCCCTGGATCACAACATGGAAACTGAATAAACTTTTCAATATGTGGAAAGTACAAGGGTCTTTCTCTCTTTTTTTTTTCAAAAAAAATGTTAATTTGCTGCTGTACCTACAGTGCCAAGCTACTAGAGGAAGACTATTTTCCCCCTTGACTCCTGAAATGAAAATTCTTTGACCATGTTTTATGTTAGAGAAAAAACAAATAGGAAAAATCCCAACTTTTCTGTGAAAATCCCTTGGGACATGCAGAGATAAAGGACAAGCAATAGTCAATTTTCACTGCATCATGAGTCCTTCTGGAGTGAAAATAGATTGTTGTAGCTGCTGCTGCCGTGTCTCCCCCACATTTTAGAGCAGTGGGGCCCAGCCTTTCTGGCTGTGTGGACTGGCAGCATCAGTGGTAGCATTGGGAGAAGACATTTTCCTTTCAAACAAACCTGACCCCCCAAAAAATGCTCTATTAAAATTCTCCACCCAATTAGTGGGTTTTTCATCCCTCAGCCAGAAATCCACTCTCCTCAGCAAAGCTAAAACTACTTTTATTGAGATTGCTATAAGACTAGAATTTTGCAAATTGGATTGTTGCATTCCTCTTCCTTCTTATTGTTCAGTGATTAGGGAGGCATGTGCCTGAATTGCTTCCAAATGCTATCTCTTTGTTCTAGACTCTGGCTTAGGTAATAGTATCTGCATATCTCTGTCAACTTAATCCTTCCTTACTCTTCCTTACTTATCCCTCATTTGTAGATTACTTGCTTCCAAAAGTTATAAATGAATCCTGCTGTATTTAGGGCCCTCATCATCCTTTGTTTGAAAGAGGATGAAGATTTATTCCAAAGCCATGCTTGGTGGCACTGCTGTTCCTTCTCAAATTCTATTCTGCTATAAGTCTAATGTAACTCAGGATGACTGTGTGTATCCCAAATAAACACTCTGCTATTTAAATTGCCAAGATGCTACGGGAACATGCATGTTTACTTATTTGCTAGTTTATAGGGTGACGGAAAACAGTCAATCACATAATTTGCCCTTTCTGATCAATAGGTGAGCACAGAGAAATCTAAATCAATCAGATGCATTAAAGACATGCTGCTTTAATGATTTGCATCATTAAAATAGTAGCATTTTCTTTTTCAAACTTGGCAACCCTAATCATTATGCCAGTAATACTTCATTAATGCTGTAGGAAGGCTCTCTTTTGCTAAGGGTAATTTCTTAGGAAAAGATTATCTTTCCTGTAAATTTTCTATGTTGCCTAGCATCAGTTTACTCAGGGGTGGGATTCAAATTCCTTAACAACCAGTTCTGTGGGCATGGCCTAATTTGTGGGTCATGTGACTGGGGTGGGCATGGCTAGGTGGCCATGTGACTGGCAAACTAAATATAAGTGCTCCTCACTTAATGGCCAGTTGCTTAGCAAGTGTTCTAATTTATGACTGACCTCTCCAGAGCTACTTGATCTATTTTTGATGTTTTGACAGCCATGTACACACACCCACACACACGCACACACTTATGACCAGTTACAACATCCCACACAGTCTTGTGACTGAGGTTTTCTATGTTTTTGTCAGTTTCCAACAATTCCTTCTGGTTTCCTGTTAAAAATGCCCATTGGGGAAAATGGACTTGTTTAACAACCAGTGTTTGCTTAATGACCACAAGGTTCCCTTAATGACCATGGTGTTTGCCTAATCCAGGGGTCTGCAACCTTAAACACTCAAAGAGCCATTTTTCTATTTTCTTTTAAACAGGTTATCTCTGTTTCTGTCTTTCTTTCTTTCTCCCTCTCTCTTTCTCATCTCTCTTTCTCTTTCTCCCTCTCTCTGTATCTCATCTCTCTTTCTCTCTCTCATCTATAACTACTAAGATTGGAAGCTGTTTTTTTATAATCCTATTTCTTTGAAATATTTTTCTCACACATTTCTGCATATCTATCCAATACTCTTTCTTCCTTTCCGCTACGTATTCAAAAGGGGCAATGATTGTGTGTATGTGTGTGTGTGTGTGTGTGTGTGTGCGCATAGCATAGGTATATGTGCATTATGTATGTGTATGTATATGTATATATATTTCAATTAATGTGTGCCAGTGTACTTACAGTAAAAAAATGACAATAAAAGTTATCTTATCCTATCTTCCTTCTTTCCTTCCCAACCCCATTCCTCCCCACACCTTATTTTGTGTTCGCTTCCCAGCCAAGTACTTACCAGGTTTGATCCTGTTTAGCTTTCTAAAATCAGCCTACTGAAATAAATACCAAACTAAACTGCCCAATAATTTACCTACCATCACTATCTTGTACCTGATTTCAATGTAAACAGCCAATCTGCAGTATTACTAAATTTTGCTAGGCATCTGCTGCATGTTATTTTCTCTTCCTTGATAATCTAGTCTTAGCTGGGAAAAACAGTCTGGAGTCATTGGCGAGAGCAGCTCAGCAGAGAGAAAAGTCATACGTCTCCCCATATTCCTTTCTCCATGAGCAGCCTCATCCCTTTAAAGATGCTATGAAAGACTGCTCACTGAGAAAGGAATATGGGGAGATGAGCAGAGGTGGTATTCAGCAGGTTCTCACCAGTTCTGTAGAACCGCTGGCAGAAATTTTGAGTAGTTCGGAGAACCAGCAAATACCACCTCTGACAGGAGATTTTACAGTATCCTTCCCCTCCCATGCTCATCAAGCCATGCCCACAGAACCGGTAGTAAAAAAATCCCACCACTGGAGATGCGCAACTTTGCTCTGTGTCAAGAAGGCTGCTCTCTCTTGCCTTCACTCTTGGTGCGGAGAAAAGTCGGTGGGAGTAGCAGTGGAGACTGTCAGTCACCCATTCCAGGTCTCATGCTCACCATACCTGCGGGGGATGGGGGATGCAGCCGCAGCGAGGCGCCAATGGCAATGGCAGCAAGGAAGGCAATGGCGATTTTGGCAGCGTTGGGGCTTCCAGGACCAGGTCCCTCTTGCCATCTATGCGGCCGCACACATGGTGCATTGGGGCTTCCAGGCTCTGCTCCCCACAGCCACCATCAGCTGTCCCAAACTTGATCAAGGGGCGCCTTGCTGACACAAGCCTCTCCATGTGTTCCTTCCTGCTGCACTTGCTGGGAGAGCAAGGGTTTTTTTCCTGGCACAGTGAAAAGCTTGCAAGTCCTCCTCTCATTGGAAATGGCTCCTGAGCAGCAGAGAGAGGCAGGATTCAACCTGGCTGCTTCTCTGCTGCCTGGGAGCCATTTCCAATGGAAGGGGGACTTGAAAGCTTTCTGCTGTGCTGGGAAACTCTCTTGCTCTCCCAGCTGGAGTAGCAGGTGAGAGAAGCAGCTGCTGACCTGGGCAGAGCCTATACAAGCCTCTTCATGTGTTCTCCAGAGGAAGACAAGTGGTGGGGGAAAGGCGACTGACGTCAGCAGCAAAAGGCAAGTGGGGCAGGAAGGTGACCAGCAGTGGTAGATAGGTGACCGGGGCTTGCAGAGCCTCACTCACCCAGGGAGATCAGTTCAGGCAGGCAGCAATGGCTGGCCTGGAGGCCACGCCAAAGCAGGCTGCAGGCAGCAATGTTGCGCATGCATGTGATGTCGCGCATGTGCAATAAGGATTGACTGGGCAGGGAGTGGAGAAGCAGGCAGAGAGGGGTGGGGCCAGCCAGAGGCCCGATTTACCGGTTCTCCAAACTACGGAGAATCATAACAACCGGTTCCACTGAACCGGTCCAAACCAGTAGAATCCCACCCCTGAATTTAATATATAGTAATTTTGAACTGTTCCAATAATATAGATACTTTAGGATTATTCTGTGTTCAGATACAGGCAAGCCAGAAGACTCAATTGTAATACTAATTCAACAAACTGGAAAGTAACCTAGGTCATCTCTGGCTGATTCAAGAATCCCCTGATTTAACTCAGGACCTGACATTCATAAACTGAAATCTGTCTCTCTCTCTTTGACTATTATTTAAAAATAAACACAGAGATATTTATGACTTTGGAGAGTTCATTGAATTAAATGAACCACAAATTGGGGTAAATGTCTGTTAAATTTTAATGGATCTTAGTTCTGCAAACTTGGTTCTGACAGTAACCATTGCATTTGATGCACATATAAACAGGTAATAAAGAGATAAACATTATTTAGGCAGTTTTAATCCAAACTGTAATTAAACAGTTATAATTATAGTTGCATTAATATTATTTAATAAAAATATTTAGAAAAGGTTCTATATTTCCATAACAAGCTGATACTAGCATAGCACAGGTCTATTAACTTCTTAACAATGGGCCTAGAGAATAAATATTGCTTTTTTTTCTTTTAACTATTATTTGTGTGTGTGTGTGTGTGTGTGTGTGTGTGTGAATCATTTATTGAAATCCCATAGTCTCTGTAATAATAAAAATCGATTTTTAAACATAATCACAGAATTCTTGCATCTAAAATCCAGCAGAGGGCAGCAGAGGGCAAGCAATATTAATGAATGCTCCCAGCTAAATGTTAGCACAGTAACTTGGCCATTGCACTCATCTGGTTTACTTTTCTTTTCCCCTCTCTCTTTTCTTTCTTTTTAAAATTAAACTTCATTTTATTGCCATAAAAACTATTCACACTTCCCTAGTTTCAGAAAGCCAATCAAGAAAATAAGATGGGGAAAAAGAGAAATGAAAATTTAAATTTCTTTTAAATAAAGAAAACAATCCAGAATTTAAATTATTTCACATTGAATTAAAGAGTGGTAAGGTCTTATAGCTTCTGAGACCTTTCACAGGGAAGGGCCCAAGAAGGAGAAGAGAAAAGAGACAAGCCCCACATCCACAACGGAGTTGCTCATCTTCCAGACTTAGAGAAGCCAGAACTCCCAAAATCCTGTACCATGTGTCATGCTAATGGGGCTGCTGCTAATTTGTAATGGTAACATCTGGATGGACCCAAATTTAATATCATACTCAAGGTAACGTGGGCAGCTATTTCACTATAAGGCAGTGTTTCTCAACTTTGGCAACTTTAAGAAGTCTGGACTTCAACTCCCAGAATTCCCCAGCCAGCATACTGGCATTACTTCTTAAAGTTGCTAAGGTTGAGAAACACTGTTATAAAAATTTCTGGTTTTGTTTTCTTTTTGTTCCAGGCTTTTCACCAAATTTTTGTTTTATACATTTTCTTCCCCAATGACACTTTGGATGCTCATTATCAAGATTAAAGTTAACACATATTTTTCAAAGCAAGTTGATCTCTACTGATAGTGAGGAATATTTTTCATGAGACTTCAATAATAAATCTTATCAACTTCTGACATTACCTCAGCTTCAGAAAATGCTCTCCGTAGTCGACTGGAAAGTGAGGATTTGTTTCTCTCTTCAACAACAACCTTCTTCAAAGCAATCTCAGCCACAGTTGAAGAACCGATCAAGAATGGAACGTCTGTATTGTGTATGTCAGTTTCCACAACTTTTCCAACAGAGGAAAAGAAGTAATGAAAATCCATAACAGCAAGGATTTGGCATGTCCAAGTTTTTAGAGACATCTAAGAACAAATTTGCTTCTCCACCCGAGTCTGTATGTTTTCTTTCCTTCAGTTTAGGTAAATTGTTGCTTGAAGAGTCTGATTAGGGACGTAAATGTTTTCAATAAGCTATGACAAGGTAAAAACTCAAGTCATCTCAGGTGAAAGAGACCAATTACTGCTGGAAGATATATTGGTTTAATAAATCATCATTTCAACAACCCTGTTGTTTTAATACTTCCAGCAATTACATCACTTGTTAAGCATTCTTTTTTGGCTGTAGAAAGCCATCTTGAAGGATAATTCAAAATGGCTCCCTTAGACTTCAGTTTCTTCATATAATTTGTGATTCAACATGTCAGAATAAACATTGTTCTGACGTTTAGCAGGATATAGAGAAACTTTGCAAAGCAGCAACACCTTAAAGCTTCCCACCATATATACCACTTTTTACTTTTCTTTTATTCGTACTTCGCCCCCCTCAATGCCCTGTGAGCATTTAATATTTTTCCTAAATGAGAACTAAGTGAGAGAAACCATATTTAAAAAAGAAGCTCCCAAAATTGCTTTTGGATTTTCAAAATCAGAAGCACATTTCAGAACTCCAGCTGCTGCCAATCTGAATGAAAACGTTAGACATCTAGATAACAAAGAAAACATTAACTAATGGAGCCATTTTGTTATTTTATTTATTGAAGCTATATATAGATAGTATGAAATAGTATGCTCTCTGTTTTCACGCATCACTTGAAGATAAATGAAAAGAAAGTACAATTTCAACTTATGCTAGTGGAACTGCTAGAATGTAGTAACTACTACTTATATATATTTTAAGATAGAAGTATTGTATTCTTTGTTCAGACTAAAAATTAAGGTGTATGGTACTAAAAGGGATCCGAAATACTACCATAGTAGCACCAGAATGAATGGTTTTTGATACTGGGCATGTGGCAGAAAATTGATCATGGGTTATTTTATGGTCCTGAAAAAGACAAAGAAATATTATTTACAAAATTTGAGACACAGTGTATCCCACATGCATCTCTACAGAAGAAAAATGAAATCTAGGAATGACAGGCTAAATCCATAAATAAGCTGGTATCTCAGCTTGCAAGGTTTTTGTGGAACAGCTAATTAGAAGGCTATATATAAACTTCCTTGCATAAACAGAGGAATTCTTTTATTTTTAATTATTCTGTTGTTAGTTTAGGTCTGCACACTAGTTGAGATGTAATCTGGAAATGGAGAATGTCATAAATATCCTTTGTTATGGTCAGATCATTTTACAACCAGACAGCATATTTTTGAACCACTGCATGGGGATGGAGTTACTAAGAAAAATGTCCCAACTGACTATCTGGTTTTTGGAGGAGCTGAGAGGATGAAATGTATGGAAAGACTCTAAAAGTAGCACTATGCAAAACTAGAAATGAACCTGACTGGCATTTGCCTATATTCATATTTAGATCTACACAGTAAAAGATCTATGTTACTCATTTTATTAAGTGACCCTGTGACATTGACCCAAAGTAGGATAAGAATCCTGCAGGGTCCAGTGAAATTTGTATGTCATTTTTTGTAGATAAAGTCACCAAGCTTCCTAAGAGTTACAGGCCAATTTAGCACAGCCAAAGGAGGTATATGGAGTGATGAGAACTGGGATTTATTAATTTTTAGCTTGTAGAAATTTTATTCGAGGTGTGGGCTCCTCTACCTGCTTCTTTGAAGGAGTGAAAAAAGGATGTGTTCTCTCTTGAAAAAGCTATATCTCACAATTCAGCCATGCTTGACAGTTTCTACCCAAGATTGATTGCTCCAAGAGTAATTGGGAATTAACTTCAGAAGCTCCTAAAAGAAATGCATTGTCTATATTTGTTCCATTTAGGATTCAGTCCAGCTACAGGATGGAACTGTTCACTGGAACTTTGTTGTCTGCACGGGAAGAATGAGTCCAGCCTAGACCTAGTAGATTTGGCAGTATTTGGTGCCATCAATCATAGTATCTTAGTGGACTGCCTATGAGGATTAGGAGTTAGAAGCACTGTTTTATGCTAGTTTCAATTCAATCTGAGTGAATGGCTTCAGTTGATAACAAGGAGAAGAGTGAGCTAGCTCATGGTTATTCCAATGAAGTGTAGTCTCTATATTATACTCTCTGTATTCTTTAATTGTAAGGAGAGATTATCTGTTGGTTTGATATGAGATATCATTGTACATACTCACCCCAGACTAGAATGGAGATGTTCTGGAAATCCTGTAACAATGACTAGAGTGGTTAAGGTTTGGACAGGGAGTAGCAAGCTCATATTAAACTCTAGCAAGACAAAGTTGCTATTCATCCATTAATATCTTGGTTTCCTGAAACATTGATTCCAGATGTGGTTTTGGACAGGATTGTGCTTCCCATAAAGAAACAAGTCCATGGCTTAGAAATTTCCCCAAACTTCTGTTTCTGCTTGAGTTAAGAGAATCTTTGTCTTTGATTCTTCTTCCATCTCCTTCCATTGCAATGATCCATGTATTTGATTGATAACTCTACTATCAAAAAGACTCTTAGTTCACATGCATCAATTGAAATATTATAAAAGAACTTCTATAAAATAACATAAAAGCTATTTTTAAACCAAATTATCCACACAATTATCAACCAATCAATGACAGTATCATCTCACCCCCCCCAAAACTCTCTGAATTAATTCAGAATAATATAATGCCTCTGATCTCTAACCATTAGATGATGCAGAAGTTTTCTGTGGTCAGTGGTAAGGACCACTGCTGTGGAATCTAAGAGGAACAAGACAGATTGCTCTCTCCAGATCATGATAAAAGTAACCCACAAAAACAACCAATGCCATTTTCATCCCATGCCCAGATCTCAGTTTTGTCTGGAAAACATTCAAATAGGCTGCCTTTGCCAGGGTGGTCTATGGTTGTATCACATCTACAGTTTCAGTAACCTTCCCTAAATAGAAGACATTAGAGATGACAGGATAGGAAATAACAGTTTTATGTGAATAGTTTGCTGGACTCCAGTCATCAGTAAAGAAATTAGAGACTTGGAGAGGAGAGGAGAGACAGAGAGAGAGAGCAAGAAGAAGGAAGGGAGGAAGAAAGAAAGAAAAAAAGGAAAGAAAGAAAGATTATGGTTGGTAAAAGTACATATGTGAGAAATAGCAAGGAGTTACAGATCTTTGTGAAGCAACACAGTTCTCTTGATAGAGGTAAGGGAACAATGCATTTTTCCTTGTCAAGACATGTTAGATTGCTTGAGGCCTCTCTCGACATTTGCAGAACCATTCCACAAGCACAGGGTTGTCCTATGATTTTATGATAAGATTTAAGAGTAATACACACCTTCACAGCATTCTGGAAGCAGGTGAAAACATAGCTCTACTGAAGGGTCATTGGGGATGAATTGAATACAGTAGCTTTCTTAACCTCAGCAAGTTTAAGATGTGGATTTCATGTCCCAGGATTCAGCAGCCAGCACACATCTTAAATGTGCCAAGATGGAGAAATGCTAGTATACAGCAATACCATTTTCTATAATTCCCTATTTTTCCTTGTTCCTACTTGAATTCATTTTATTCTGGTTTATACTTTATTATGTGAATTTTGTAAGCCCTCTAGAGACTTAAAGAAAGGTACTCACACAATTTGGTTTCAGGCATTCAGATAAATCTAACAAGCCAAAAACAAATAATGTGGACCTTTGTTTACCTTTTAAATATAGACCCTAAATTTGTTTCCTTCAAAAGACAATTTTAGAGGAGTACTTCACATCAGGGTAGGGAACTTTCCACAGCTTGCTTATATTACAAAAAATTACATATAGAAAACATTACAGATTTTTGTGCATATTTTAAGTGATCTGTAGAAAATAAATTATGTGCATGCAATATCGAATGAATTCTTCTTACTGTTCTAGCTGCCAAATTTTGGCAAATTATAGTTTCAGCAGAATAATTCAAGAGCATATTATAGCACATGCTCAACAATGATTGTATGACTGAGATTTCTCTGGATAGGCCATGATGAAGTAGTACAATGGTCCCCAAGCCTCTGAGGTGGTCAGCCTATTTGAAATTTTGACATTCAAAATTGGTCTTCTCAAACAGTGCGTCTTCTCAAACAATGACTGCCTTTGCCGATCTACAAAATGGCTGAAATGGGAAATTACGATTATTTACAAAGCACTAATTAGAACCAGTGTGATTCAATGATTGAATTGTTGGACTAAGAAAACACAAATTCTAGTATGCATGAGTCATATAAGCCCACTAGACCATTCTGATTCAGCCCAGTCTTTTTCACTAGGTTTTTGTGGGGATAAATAGTAGGAAACAGTGCTGTGTATACTGCCCAGAGTTAATGAATGAAAGGTGAGATATAAATTACATAATGTTCAGTATACTGCTTTTTATCACACTTTCTTCAAGATGTTTCTTAGTAAACCCCTTTATCTTTGTATTTGGGAAAACTGCCAAAGAAACAATTGAGTTACAATTAATCACTGGTTTTACTTTCTAGAAATAATAATAATAATAATTAATAATAATTTATTAGACTTGTATGCCGTCCTCTCTCCCTAAGGACTCAGGGAGGCTAACAATATAAAACTCATTACAAATTTTACAATAAAAAGAAATTAAACCAAATACAAGCCTAAGAATTAAAATTCAATTAAAATTAAAAAACCCTCTAAAACAAACCCACCCCTCCCCTTGGTTAGTCAAGACCGGCCTGTTGAAAAAGCCAGCTCTTAAGGTCACAGCAGAAGGAGCGGAGATCAGGGGCCAAAGGAAGGCTCAAGGGGAGTTGGTTCCACAGGGTGGGTGCTCCCACTGAGAAGGCCTTCCCCTGGGCACCGCCAACTGACAATGTCTGGAGACCCTGTCTGTGGGAGCATACCGGGCGATCGGAGCGTGATGCCGGCAGGAGATACTCCCGCAAGTACCCCGGACCCAAGCCATGTAGGACTTTATAAGTTGTTACCAACACCTTGAATCTCACCCGGAAGGCAACCGGCAACCAATGCAGGTTGCGCAGGAGGGGTGTAATATGGGACTATCGGGACACCCCCATCACAACCCGCACGGCCACATTCTGCACCAGCTGCAAGAGAATGCACCAGGAGATTCTTGGAATTAAAGCAGTTGCTGGAAGAAGCATCCCATTCATTTTTTTTTAGTTTAAAAAGTTGTTTAAGAAGCGGAATCTGGTAGATATGGAGAAAAGTATACCTAAAAGTTCCAGCACACACAAGAATATAAGGGGGACCTTAGCTGTAGCAGAAATTTTCTTATGTATTTATTTGTTACAATAGTTATAGCTTGCATACTAACTTCAGGCAAGATACAACCCAACAAATCCTTAACATAAAATGCCATAAAACCAAATAATGGTCTAAAAGAAAAAAAGCAGCAATGATTGCTATAAAGTATAGAGAGAGATACAGGTTTTCATGAGTGACAATAAAACAACTTGTTATTAGAATATTAATGAGTAATCTTTGTGCATTAAAAAAGAGCAGATGAAGTTTCAGATAAAGTTAAAACTATATTTACTCAGACAGCTGCCAGCTTTTAGTGATATTGAACCTGCTTTTGAGCCTTTTTTATTTAAAATAAACAAAATAACTGCTATCTTGGGTTTTACCACAGTGTTTGGAAAGTTATTTGAAAAGTTAAATTGTTCACAAACACTGAAGGAACTATTGTGGCATCCACCACAAAAACAGTTTCTATATTTGTGGTGATGGTCATCCATTTTTCCCATGCTATCTTCAAGAAAGGCTAATCTTCTGTGGCATCTAAAGGACATTTAAAATGGCAGCAATTGGAAGCCAATTAACACAGACAGTTGGAGTTATGCATCCCCTCCCGTCCCTTCTGCTCTCCTCTCATCAGGAAAACATAGTGCCTCTGATACCATGGTCAATAATACAGAAAGCTACTGTGGAGTCTAAGAGGAGCAAAACAAATATGTTAACTCTCTCCACATCATGACAAAAGTAACTTACAGGATCAACCAATACCATCGTCTCCATCCCATGCCCATTTCTGAATTCTGGCTGAAAAGGATTAAGATAAGCTGCTTTCTTTGGGATGGTCTAGTTTTCTTCGGTTTTCAATAAAAGTTAGTTTTTAAAAAGTCAGGAAGTACCCTCATGACAGACATTGTCTGGCTGGGTATCCAATAGGAGCACTACTTTCACACAGACTGTTTCAATCTTGGGTGGTTACACTTTTTAAAGGTTATTTTGGATTTGCTTTATTGATCAGCATTAACATCCTCAGAGATATATCCTATTTATTAAGTTTATTAATAATTTATTAAGTTTAATAATAACTTATTGATAGGACTGGGAAGACTGAAAATAGTGAAGCCGTTTGTTATTCAATGAAATTTCCAACCCTTTGCCTCACTTAGCATGAAATCAAAGAAACACTCATTATTAATGATGTTTGAAGAAAGATCGGTCATTTTTATTTCCTAGGTTTTTTTTTGCACAAGTGCAGAGTCTGCTTTTTTTGGATCAACTGAGTGGGCTGACCGAGAGTGAGTCGTCCAAAATCACACAGGAGCTTTCATTCTTAAGAACTAGAACTCTTAAGGGCTAGAACTCTCAGTTTCCTGATTTCTAGTCTGGTGCCTTAACCGCTAGACCAGGGGTCTCCAAATTTGGTAATCTTGAGACTTGTGGACTTCAACTCCCAGAATTCTGGGAGTCTCAAAGTTGCCAAGTTTGGAGATCCCTGCACTAGACTAACTAGCTCTTCAATGAGCTGAAAATTATTCTTCATTAAAACTTGTTATCATGATTCTTAGTCAAATGCCAAGTGACAGCTTTAAAGATCTTACACTTCAGAGGGAAACAAAGTTTAAAAATATAACTTGACTTTTGCTATTAGGAACCCTCTCTCTGTGTGTGTGTGTGTATTGTGTCCTCAGAAACTTCAGTTTCTACATTACATCATTCCTATGTACAATCCTACTTTGTTCCTTTAGAATTCCCAACCCACCTGGTGTGATATAATACTTGTTGCTCATTTTATGAACTACTACAGCTAAAACCCAATGAATTCTTAATTATAGTGTAAATGCCTCTCTGCTGCAATACTTCCTGTCTCTCTCTCTCTTAGGGGATTTTCACTGGGGTTAGAATTCAATGTACAGTAATTTTATTTCCCTGTGGAGATTTAAACAGAGACCACGAATGTTGATGCTGATATTACAAAATAAGCTCATCATTACTGAGGCAGAGGAAAGGGAGGAATCCGTGCATACAAAAGTAGTTTTCATACAGGCAATAACAATAAATATATTCTTAAATTACACTACAGCACTTTGATAAGACAAAGACACCGTAATATACAAACTAACACAAGTAAAAAGAAAGTTAGATAAAAATCATAGTTAGTTTGGAAAGTTATGCCAAAATGTCTACTAAATAACAGATAATCAGAGTTGGAAGGGATCTTGTAGGTCATCTAGTCCAACCCCCCGCCCAAGTGGGAGACCCTACACCATTTCTGACAAATGGCAGTCCAATTTCTTCTTGAAAGTCTCAAGTGATGGCGCTCCCACAACTTCTGAGGGCAAGGTGTTCCATTGGTTAATTGTTCTCACTGTCAGAAAGTTTCTCCTTATTTCCAGGTTAAATCTCTCCTTGTTCAGTTTCCATCCATTATTCCTTGTCTGGCCTACAGGCACTTTAGAAAATAACTTGACCCCTTCCTCCCTGTGGCAGCCCCTCAAATATTGGAAGACTGCTATCATGTCTCCCCTGGTCCTTCTCTTTACTAGACTAGCCAAGCCCAGTTCCTGCAACCGTTCATTGTATGTTTTAGCCTCCAGTCCCCTAATCATCCTGGTTGCTCTTCTCTGTACTTTTTCTAGAGTCTCAATATCTTTTTTATAATATGGTGAACAAAACTGGATGTAGTATTCTAGGTGTAGTCTTACTAAGGCTTTATAGAGTGGTATTAGTAGTTCCCTTGATCTTGATTTAATGTTAATACAATACATGTTGTTAATATAACTTAAGATTGCATTAGCTTTTTTGGCTGCTGCTGCGCACTGCTGGCTCATATTTAGCTGGTTGTCAACTAAGACTCCAAAATCCCTCTCACACTTACTGCTATTGAGCCTGGTTTCACCCAGTCTATATGTGTACTTTTGGTTTTTCTTGCCTAAGTGTAGGACTTTACTTTTCTCTACATTGAATTTCATTTTGTTATATATGGCCCAGTGTTCTAGTCTGTCAAGATCCACCTGGATCTTAAGCCTATCTTCTTGGGTCTTAGATATTCCTGTCAGCTTAGTATCATCTGCAAATTTGGTAAGTTCCCCTTCTATTCCCTCATTTAAGTCGTTAATGAAGATATTTATTATTTATTTATTTATTAATTCGACTTATATGCCGCCCCCTCTCCAAAAGGACTCGGGGCGGCTTACAAAATAAAATCACACAACAATAAATTAGATAAAACCAAATTAAACAATCAAGCCGAATTAACACTAAAATTACAGAATTAAAACTCTAAAAACCACCCCACCCCAGGGTCACAGCCCGGATTGGTTAAACAACCAGGTCTTCAGGTCGCGACGGAAAGTGCGGAGGTCAGGGGCTAAGCTCCAGGGAAGTTGATTCCAGAGGTCCGGGGCCGCAACAGAGTAGGCTCTCGGGGACCGCCAGCCGGCACTGTCCGGCTGACGGACCCCAAGGAGCCCCTGTCTGTGAGATCGCACAGGGCGGTTGGTGTTCGATGTCGGCAGCAGTCGCCCCTTAAATAATAGGGACCCATGTCGTGAAGGACTTTGTATGTTAAAGTTAGAACCTTGAACTCACTCGAGCGCAACCGCAACCAATGCAGGCCACGAGGAGGGGGCAACATGGGAGAACCAGGGAACTCCCATCACCACCGCCGCATTTTGCACCAGTTGCAATCTCCGGATGGTGTACAAGGGCAGTCCTAAATAGAGAGCGTTGCAGTAGTCGAGTCGCGGTAACAAGGGCATGAGTGACCGCACGCAGGGCATCGCGGTCCAGAACGGGCGGCTGGCTAACCAGCCGGATCTGGGCAAAGCCCCCTGGTGACGGCTCCCACCTGCTCCTCCAACCGAGCCATGCATCCAGGAGGACCCCAGATTCCTAGCCCTATCCACAGGGGCAGCACCACTCCCCTGTGGTCAACGATGGACATTCCAAACTGGACCGCGATGCCGGTATGTACAGCCACTCAGTCTTGGCCGGGTTGAGTCGAAGCATATTTCCGCCCATCCAGATCCGCATCGCATCCAGACAGCGAGTCATCACGGAGAGGGCATCACTGATCTGGCCTGGGGTGGAGATATATAACTGTGTATCATCAGCATATTGATGATACCTCACCCCAAAACCACGAATGATCTCACCCAGCTTTCATGTAGATATTAAATAAAAGGGGAGAGAGGACCGACCCCTGAGGGACCCCACAAGTGAGTGCCCTTGGGGACGATCTCTGCCCCCCTGCTAACACCGACAGACGCCCATGTAGGAGGAGAGCCACCAAAAACAGTGCCCCCACCCCCAACCCGCGCAAAAGGATACCATGGTCGATGGTATCGAAAGCCGCTGAGAGGTCTAACAGGACCAGGACAGAGGAAAACCCCTGTCCCCCTCCAGAGATCATCCATCAGTGCGACCAATGCCGCCTCCGTGCTGAAACCAGGCCGAAGCCCGATTGGCACGGATCTAGGTAGTCCGCTTTCATCCAGGAAAGCGAAATTGTCTGGCCACCACATTTCAACAACCTTCGCCAAAAGCGAAGGTTGGAGACTGGACGAAAGTTATCTAACACAGTCGGGTCCAGGGCAGGCTTCTTCAGGAGGGGCCTCACCACCGCCTTTCAGGGCGGAGGGGAAAACACCTCCCTTAGCGCTGACCACTGCCCGGATCCAACCGCAGGTGACCTCCCTGGCGGCATAAGACGGGTCCAACAAACATGTGGTGGAACTCAGGCCGCATAATCCCGCCCACTTCATCCTCGGAAACAGGATCGAACTCATCCCAGAACACACTTGCCAGACTACCTGTATCCCGCTCCTCAGACCACTGCAAATCAGTGGACAGCCCGCCAAATCGAAAGTGATCTTATCCGACAGATATTGACCAAATTCTCAGCCCTTCTCGAACGGATCCGCCTCCTCCAGAACAAAGGAGAGAGCGTAACCCGAACAGGGCGGCTGGGCTGTTATTCGCGGACGCTATGAGGGCAGAGAGATAAGACCTTCTCGCCATCCTCATAGCTCCCAGGTAAGTCCTAATATGGGCTCTTAACTGGGTTCGGTCGAACTGAGAGCGGGTAGCCCTCCACCTGCTCTCTAAGCCCCTCCGACGGTGCTTCATCTCCCGGAGCTCCTCTGTATACCAGGGAGCCATCCGAGATCCGGGCGTGTGAGGGGACGATGGGGACAACCCTGTCAAGGGCCTCCGCGCCCACTGCCAAGCGGCCGTCAGATCCTCAACAGAGCTGTGAGTAAGGGAAGAGGGAAAAGGCCCCAGTTCCGCCTGGAACCGCCAGGGTCCATAAGGCCTGGGCGGAACCATCTAAGAGGCTCCCTGTCCCAGCAGTGGGGGGTGGCCTTTTGGAAAACCAGCCGCAGGAGATAGTGATCAGACCATGGAACGGTGAAGAGTACTGGACCTAAGACGGAACCTTGTGGCACCCCACTGCTTACTTCCCTCCATGTAGACTTAGACCCATTAAGGACTACTCACTGAGTACTGTTTGCCAGCCAGTTGCGAGTCCATCTAGTGGTGGTGCTATCTATTCCACTTTTTTCTAGCTTACTAAGAAGTAGGTTGTGGTCTACTTTGTCGAATGCCTTGCTGATATCTAAATATATTATGTCCACAGTATTTTGCTGCTCTACTAATTTAGTCACTGTGTTGAAGAATTAAATAAGATTGGTTTGGCATGATCTGTTCTTAACAAATTCTTGCTGACTGCATGCTGAGATTTAAATGCATGAATGGAAAGAAATAAAAATAGGAAGTCTTTACAGATAGAGTTCCACAGGCAAAAAGTGTGTATTAGGTAGTCTTGTAATTGAATAGAAAAATGTAATAATTATGGTAAAATATAGACAAAATTAGTAAAACAGAAAATATTGGGTGGAGGGTTATTTTGAAATAACCCCATTACACATTAGAATAATATTCAACTTTATGATACAAGCCATATCTAAATTCTCCTCTATATACATTAATATTTGCTCTTTTCTTTCAATGCTATATGACATTTAGCTTTTTATAAGTAGCCATAGACTTGTAGCTTAATTCTAACTGCTTTTCAGTTACCGTGTTTCCCCGAAAATAAGACACTGTCTTATATTTTTTCCCAAAACACACTAGGTCTTATTTTTGGGGTAGGTCTTATATATTTATGGTGCCAAATAGTGGGTGTGAGTGTGTAGGGGGTGTTTGGTTGCTCCCTGAAAAGTCTTCCTGGAACTGGAGATTTACACTAGGTCTTATTTTCAGGGTAGGTCTTATATTAGGGCAGGTTTAGAAAATAGTGCTAGGTCTTACTTTCGGGGTAGGTCTTATTTTCGGGGAAACACGGTAGTAGCTGTCACCGCCACACCATTTCATTTCTTGGAGGGATTTGTGACAAATGTTTGCCATGTTGCCTATATCCATGATATTGATGATGGTATAAATAGCTTAAGAACATATCCAATTTTATGTCTTTATTTCCAATGTGTATACATACATTAGCCAGAGAGGTGAAAAATGATTTAGTTTGTTATTTCCATTGGTCTGCACTCTTTCAAGACAAGAAGCACAAAAAAGCAAAGGAAAAATTGACAGAAAATTACTTCCATATTCAACATGAGATTGTATAATAAAAACAAATATCCCTCATGTAATTGTGACTCACATCCTTATAGTGGGCATGTTCCAGATCCCACATTGTTTTCAGTTCATTTGACAGGAGTGCCCCTTATTTCCTGCTTGGCAATCTAGTGCAACCAAAATTTTATTTTGTCTCTCTGTTTCCCCCACTTGAAATCTAGCATCTCAGCCCATCAGATGCATGGTGAAACTAATTACTTTATTTAAATAACTTTTCTTTTTCCAAATGTAAAGTTGCCCGATAGGAAATCACTGCCTGTGTCCCCATTTCTCTAGTTTTCTTTTAACTGTCATATTTATATGTTATGTCCTCAGCCTTATTCTTTCTCCATGACAGACTTCCAAGTTAAACTTTAAGGTTCCAGGAAAGTTCAAAAAGTATTTAAATCACTCAGAAGCTACAATGAGGAAGAAAATGGAAATAGTTTGTGGAAAATATGTTGCAGTATAGCGCCGTTTTAATCCTCAGCTTTCAGTAAGTGAAAATATAGCAAAATGCGGTTATTTGCCTGCAAATAGGAATCCCTTTAATGAAGAAGTAGTACCAATACAGTATTCACTGAAACTGCCTCTCAGTCAGGAGGCTATGAGTTCATTACTAGGTAGAGGCTAATATTTGGAATAGACTCTCCTGCTTGAGCAGGGGGTTAGACTAGATGACTTCCAAGATCCCATCCAACTCTGTTGTTCTATGTTCTAACCCAGCAGAGGTCTCTATACCAACTTTCCTCATCCTTATATGCATCAGATATTTTGGATCCATAGAATTTACAGATACATTTGCAGAGACATATCTTGGCTTTTTCAAATGGGCTTTGGGAACTGAACATTTGTGTCTTGCTATATATCTATTTTGATTCTATTACAGTTTCTATTCAAATTATTACTTTCCTTTTCTTGAGAGGGAAGAACAATATTGGTAGAACAATAAAAGAATATTATGGTAGTGAAGACTAGCATGAGGTCTGTTCCAGAAAGTTAGGTATGATTCATATAAGGGGTAGGTATGTAACGCCCAATAGATTGCATATAAACTACCTCTCCCCTATTTCAATGGTGCTACTTTGGCATAATGCAGCACAATTGTAGGAAAAAATATTGTTCATATATGTCAGGAGATGTGAAACGCAGAACAACCACAATCAAGCGTTAGAAACATTCAGTGGTAAAGGTATTTGAAGATCAGCATTTCACATCAATCAGTCACTTCTTTTATTTGATTCACTTATATATTGCCAATCTGATCATAAGCCAAATTAGATTTAAGGAAGAGATAAAAGAACTGTCTGGAAAACCAGCTTGGAACATTTCATATTATTTCATTTGCACATACCGTAATATGAATGCTGATATCCTGACCTGTTAATCTATTTCTACCCAGCCCCTCCACCCTGATCCCTACCACTCTATGTGCAAATAGGCTTGGTGATCTTTTCAAAGGGTTTATGTTCCCTGCAAGTTGAACTTTTTTAAAGCTTAGGTTTAAGATATATTTGATATTTGGTGTTCTTTGAACTTGCCTTCTTTTTTTTTTGCAGACATTTCGTTATTAGGCTAGGTAATAGCATGAATGCATTAGATGGGAATGTGATGACAGTAGATAAAATGTGATGAGTTAGAAGTTTCAATCTCCAGCGAGTTATGATTGGGTTTACTCAGAGAAGAAAGGAGGTCAAGAAACAGATCTTGTTTGACAGAATTTAAGAGGTTTATCAAAAGAACCCAGGACAACTGCAGCCACAAACAGGGACAGATACCTCACAATTCTTTTATTTCTTTTCAACGCTGTTTGTTCAATTTGAGTTTTACATTTGCTCCTATTCCCTGTGCTTCTACCTCTTTGTTAATTTGCTCTTACAAATGAATGTAGTCTTGGCATGCAAATCTCAATTTGAGGTAGTTTGATGCATCTTACCCATTTCCCCCCACACACTTCTCTTTTTTCGCTTTCTGGAATGGTCTTACCATGAGGCAAGATGAGATGACAATCTTGGGTCTCACGTAATAGGATGGAAGTATAAAATGTGGTTAACTTTGTATATATTCTTTCTGCTCTGGAAGCATAGATGTAGTAGAACAGAGTTCCCTAACCTCTGGGCTGGTGGCCCGGAGCAGGGAGAGGAGAAAGAGGGGAAGATTTTGTGGGAGGGGCAAGGACTTGAGTGCATGCACATATAAGTGCAAAAAGTGTGCATAAGTGCAAAGGGGCATACATAAGTGCACCATCGTGCCTACCGTCCCTGTCCTATTGTCCCCATTTATTCCCTGTATTCTTTTCCTGTATTCTGACTCATGTTTATACTTATATCTATTATCTTGTAAGCGATTGACAAATCAAATAAATTACTAAATGTGCACATGAGTGTATGTGATGTTCATGGTGATGATCATGCAAGTGGGACCATGAGCATCTGTGATGAGGCTCATGTGAGTGGAGCCACGAGTGCCCGCAACAACGCTTGTGTGAGTGGAGCTGTGCATATGTACAGAGGTTCATGCACCAGCCGGACACTCACACAGTCCGGTGGTGATTATCCCACAGCCTTGTAGTGGGCTGTGGCCCACAGGTTGGGGACCCTGTAGTAGAATGCTGTGCACTAGGGACATAACAGGTGAGCATAAATGGAAGTCATCCTAATCACAAGGGGACTCCCATTCAATTAATCTTGGGGAAATTAATTAAATCTGGGGGGAAAGCCAGGTCTTAACAATTTTTCTAAAGGGAAGAAGAATTAAGGCCTGTCATATCAATAGGATGCAAGAGAGGAGGCATATTCCAGAAGACAGGAGCACCCATGGTAAAGGAACTCTTCTTAGGTCCCACAAAATGATAAGTTTTAAAAGAAAGAACTTGGAACATACCTTTCCTGTGGGAACAAATGGGCAGGCAGATATTTTTGGTAGAAGACATATTTGATGATTATTTAGTACAAACTTTTCACTGGGGAATAGTAAGAATAGAAATGGAATGACTAGAATAAATCTTTAAACATTATTGGTTGTCTCCTTTGATTTTTTTAGATTGATGAACTTTCTAAAGCAATATATTTCTTGTCTCCAACACTAAAAGAAATGTGTTTTCTATTATTTGACCCTGTATCATTCAATAGCCAAAATAATGAAAAATGTTTATTTTTGTATTGATGGAAAGTAAGGCAAGAATCTTACTTGGTAAGTGATTGTTTCAATCATGTGTTGTTTCTGTGTTGCCTTACTTCCCTTTGAAAATGTATATTGGACTCATATAAAGGTATTTTATGCCAAACACACCACAATTTCAGAAATGATTTTAAGAGATGTATATGCATTTTCGCTTTCTGTTAATAATTTTTCACTTTGCATAATGCTTGAAATGTGTTCAAGGAGGTAAATAAATATGATGGACAATATATTCTGAACCATTTCTATCAACCCCAGGAATTTGGCTAAGTTCACAATTTTTACCAATTCAGAAAAACCCTGATTTGTACACTACTATTCAGATTTCTGACTTCAGATGCAACAAACGAAATATGAATTTGTACTTCTTGTTTACAAAGTAGTCTTTATCCAAATTAGACTGTATAGTATAATGTTCATATATTTCATGCATACAAAATATGTAAAATTATAAGAAAATAGATTTAATAACATTTGACTTTAACAGGTGCTCTTTATTCCTCCATAAAATCAAGGTTTACTATACATTTTATTTATTTATTTATTTGCAGTTTTACTGTAAATGCATTCGATTTAAATCTCATTATAATGAGTTATGATAAAACTCTGATCCCCTATTTCTATTCTTCCTCAAATCCATTCAAAATCTCAGAAGCCATGGAAATGATATTGTATAACTATGAAGCTAAAATTATTTGATTGTGGCTTGCATCTCAATTAACTGGAAGAAGGGCCACGTTTTCCTTCTGAGGATGAAACACTAATGAGTTCACCTTTTTGTAAGTAAAATTGTTATATGCTCATAGCATTATAGCTGCAAACCTATTTGTAATATTCTTCTTTATTTACTTCACTGCATATATACACCAGTAATAAATATATATAAATGTTGTTTAGCTGTATAAAGAGGAGCAGCCTTCTTTCAAACTTTTTAACTGGTATAGGAATATTTTATTGCTAGCAATCTTCCAGTTTAGATATGTCATTGACAAATGTCAAGTTGGAAAATGCCTAATTCTGTAATTAGAATTGTGCCCTTGCACAGTGAAACTTCTGCAAAAGTGTGGGATGGAACTGGTCAGTTCATACACAGAATCCTGAAAGAGCAAATTACATGTCTCATGAACTTCCTAGCAATCATGCAGTTTTAATTATGTTTATAATATATAGTAATTATAAAGTAATAGTATTGTTGTGCAATAACTTGTACTTGAACACAGTTATAGTGTTATTGTACTTCCCTATAACTGTGTTCAAGTACAACTGGTAATTTAAAACTTTATATTGAAAACAAATGGCAAAATCTTTTAATAGTTAAAAGCTAAAAACTAAACTAAACTAATTCTGATAATGCTAATTAAACAATGCTTCCTCCAAATAATTTGTTTTACAAAAGGAACCATTTTACAGTTTAAATTCTTCCTCTCTCTTCATGGTTTAGATTCTTAAATGATATGGCAGGCACTTAACCATTATTTGTATTCTTTGGTTTCTGTGGTAGTGCTTTATAGATTATTATTCAGCTTAATTTTTTTTACATGTAAGGAACACTTTTGTTAATAATATATTATCCTTCCTATATTTGTCTAGTAGGACACAGCAAGGAGTTGCCAATCAGCTTATATGTAATCTAAACCTTTCAAATATTAATTGAGATAGTAATTTTGCTAATTCAGTGTGTATGGGGTTCTTGGTGGTCTCTGAGCTTGGTGGTTTTCTTTATATGTTTCATTACCAAATTAGGTAGCATCATCAGTGTATTGGTAATGAAATGTTTGCAAGAAAATTGCCAAGCTCAGAAAGCACCAAGGACAGTTCAACCCTGAGCTACAATATTCTCTTCTATCAATTTCAATGTCTGTATTTCAGCTCATTTTCTGGACTCTGTGCACTATCTCTGGCCACTTTAGTGGATGAAGAATACCAAATCAACAACTGTCCTTGCTTCACATTTGCAGTTCCCTCTCTTACTGGTTGTATTTGGGTTTAAAATGACCCTCTTCTCTTCACACTAAGTTCTTTGAGAGCTGGGTAATTGAATGGACAGGCGAGTAAAGGAACATAATATCAGACTGAAATATTGTGGGGACATGGAGAAACTTGTGGGGAGTATCCCTTAGAGCAGGGCTGTCAAACTCCTGGGCAGTTGGTCGGATGCATCACATGCTGGTCACGCCCATGCATGATTTAGCAAAGGGGCGAAAAGTCATAATACATCATGTGACACCACTGTGACAATGTGAGTTTGACATCCCTTCCTTAGAGAAATTATGCAAAAGACCTCTTTCAGAAAAGAGAAGATGTAATTTTGAAATCTGGTTGTAATGGTTGTAAACACTGGCTGATTGAAGAAGAAATACACTTTCTGTAGGAGGGAAAAAATGAACTTTTGAAAATCAAATGTATCTCACCTGGATTCTGAGAATGATAAAGTCTTGAACTATATCAGTAATGAGAAAACCAATTGCTTGGAAGAGAACATAACCAAGTCGTGAGGAAAATACAAAATAAAATTAAATGAATCAAGAAAAGACTGAGTCAAGGGAAACTCATAGAAAGCAAGAAGTTGTACCTACTAATTCTTGGGAAACAACCACACGAATAAGCCCAAATTTTATGTCGCTAAGTAAGATAGTTGTTAAGTGAATTTTGGCCCATTTTACTACCTTTCTTGCCACAGTTGTTAAGTGAATCACTGTTAGTAACATGATTGATTGATGATTGTTAAGTCTGGCTTCTCCGTTGACTTTGCTTGTCAGAAGATCGCAAAAGGGATCATATGACCATATGACACTGCAACTATCATAAATATGAGTCAATTGCCAAGTATCTGAATTTTGATAACTTGACCATCAGGATGCTGCAACAGCTGTGTGAAAAAAGGTCCTAAGTTATTTTTTTCAGTGCCATTTTAGGTCTGAATAGTCACTAAGTGAACTGTTGTAAATCAAGGACTACCTGTATGGGTTGGATAATTATGCTGAATAAACTGTGAATGTTCTTTCAACTAATATAACTTCATGAACATATTACAAAGTGTCATTCCTTTGAGGGGAAAGGAACATGCACTTAATATAACTTTTTAAAAACAAATATTTAATGGGTAAAAAGTTTTAATTCTTGGAACTGGCCTGAACATATTTAAAATTGACAGAAAATAAGATAACACAAAATGGAATGTTAACCCGAAGTTGTATATAATGCTTCTATTATAAATAGAAGTAACCTTTCAGGAAAAGAATGTGTGAGTTAACTCATTCTACAGCAGCTGAATCTTATGTGCCAATGTGTTACATGCGGTGTAATATTTCAGCATAATAATTCAGTCATACTTGTCAGCATGGAGCTTATTATACTATTATCTAGATTTTAAACTCTGAGTAGACAGATTTACAGCACATCCTATATGCCTCTTTAGTAAAAAAAAATACCACTGCATTCATGAAATTTAGTTGGCATTTAAATATATTTTAACATACCTACTTATGTTTCATTGTACTGTATTGAATTATGTTATATTAATATATATCTTTATCTTTACATTTACTATATAGGACTAATTCTTTAGTTATGTATTAATAAACAAAATAAAAAATTTACTAATTTTTTATTTTGTTTATTAAAAACTTTAATACATACATAAAAACTAACAAAAACTAATACTGAGAATGAAAAAGAGGATAAATGAAAAGTACCAAAGAGAAAGATGCAGAAATCAAGAAAAAGGGATTATAAAGAAGTTACTTCTGGTTTTCTTTTATAGCAATTATATGCATAAATGCGGGTTACAGTATTGCTTATACTACCTTTATAATCCGTTACGTTTATTGCATTTTTCAAACCATATATCATAATAGCATTTTTTCTGTTTCTTGCAAAAAGATAATATGGGTTTTCAATCGTCATTACATTTAGATAATGTCCTATCTCTAATTAGAGCTTTCAATTTGGCCATCTCAGCAAGTTCCAGTATCTTCAGTATCCATTATTCCCTTGTGGAAAAGTAAAATATTTCCATCTTTATGTGTATAATAGTTTTTCTGCAGTCATCATATATAAAAACCAAGTTCCCTAATTTTTTTTTACAGTTGCTTATCCATCAATCTGAAAAGAAAATTCTCTGGTTTCAATTGTATATGAGTCTTTAAAATCTTTTGTATTGTTATATGTAACTGAAGCCAAAATTTTCTGGCTTTTTTACACATTTACCAAGCTTGATAAAATGTCCCTTCTTGTTGATTACTTTCTAGCTTAAGTTTGTAGAGCCTTTATATATTCTAGACAGTTTTTCCGGTGACCTGTACAAACAATATATTATTTTATAAAAATTGTCTTTAAGACTATAACATAATGTAAATGTCAGCTACATATACATGATCTATGTGTATATTTTAACCAAAGTTTAACCCTTTTTATCATACATTCATTTATCATACATTCATTCTCTTTCATATTTCAATAAAAATTTACACATTTTATCAATAACATGATCACAATTTGATTTCAAGTTCAGTCTTACAATGTTCAAAAGTTTATCCATTTTAAATCTTTCTAATAATTATACATTCAAAAACCATTGTTCTCTTGTTTTTATTCTACATTCTCCTTCATATATCAGAGTTAAGTCAACCATTTAGGTTTAGTAACCATATTTAGTCAATGTTTGATCCTGCCCAACTCCAATCAACTCTGGATTGCTCACATAGTAAATAAAAATTAAATTAAAAAAATAAGATAGCAATATATACTACATTAATCTGAAACAAGGAATCCTTGTACCCCAAAGCTTGAAAGAAGAGCCAAATTTTCAAGACCTTCTTGACAGGCATCAAAATGAAAACTGTTTCGATCTCAAGCAGGACTTCATTCTAGAGGGCAGACATTGCAACAGAAAAGTCACACTGCATGGGTTAGATGATAGATGGTGCTGTTTAATGTTCCCAAATGTATCCTGAAGATTACTCAGTCTTGAAGACTAGTTTTCATTAATTTAGTTAAGTTTAGTTTTTGAAATCTCAAGATTCCCCAAAGTTGTTGAACCTTGATTGATATTTTAATTACAAGAAAGTTACAGTATTTCTAACCTTTGTTAATATTTAAGGATAATGAGTAATATTTAGGCACCAGGAAATCATTGTCTCAGTAAAACACAGTGTCTCATTAATAATAATAATAATAATAATAATAATAATAATAATAATAATAATAATTTATTCAACTTGTATGCCACCCTTCTCCCTAAGGACTCAGGGCAGCTAACAATAAAACAACACATATTTACATATAATTTACTTAAAAACAAATTAAAGCTAACAAGTCGAAATAAACATTAAAACATTAAAACCTTAAAAACTAAAACAGTTAAAAAACCCCACCCGGGTCATTCCAGGTCAGCCTGTTGAAACAACCAGGTCTTCAGGTCCCGGCGGAAGGAGCAGAGATCAGGGGCCAAATGGAGATCCAGGGGGAGCTGGTTCCAAAGGGTGGGCGCTCCCATGGAGAAGGCCCTAGCCCTAGGAACTGCCAGCCGACAATGCCTAACCAACAGTATCCCAAGGAGGCCCCTCCTGTGGGAGCGAACAGGGTGATCAGAATGTGATGCTGGCAGGATCAGTGATGACTTTTACTTCTGCTCAGCTAATCAAAGAGGGTAGCTCAGCAATAGGAAAATCAACCAAGACAGTATGCTTTTTTTCTTGGTAATGATTTTACTACTATTCATTTCTTATTTGGTAACCATTCTTAATTTAACTACTCCATTCCTCAAATACATATCTTTTAAATTCCTGTTTTTTGTCTTTAATCCACTTATACCATTCATTCCAAGCTGTAATATATCTTGAGTCTTCCTTATTCCTAAGTTTTTGTGTAAGTAGGTCCATTTCAGCGCAGTCAAGTATTTTCTGAGTAATCAAATTATTTGTTGGCATTTGTTCGCCCTTCCAACATTGTGCCAGCGCAATTCTTGCCACTGTGATTATATGGAGAATTAAATATTAGCAATAGGAAAAAGGAGTCTGTGAGGAAGGGTTGGGAAACAGTTTATGGATTTATGGGAGAAGCTCTGGAATTCAAGTCCAGCCTACCAGCTGAGAGTCCAAAATGGGGATGCTCTCAAATTCCACACAAGATCTGTAAAGGAGCATATCTGGGCCACAAAGAGATGCCATGATAGTATTTCAGCTCTGTCTTTGGCTCTTTATAAGTTGACTAAAAGGCCAATGTGATATAAGAAAAGATTCTAAGAATGATAAAACCCATCAAAGCAAATGTTGCAGAGTAAAATGCAAGTATATTTCTTCTCCCAGTTTTTCTTTTTCCTTCTTCTCCTGCCTCATAGTATGTATTCTTACTAGGCGTGGTCAGTCTTCCTTTTTGCAGAATAATTATGATCGATACCAAAGTTCTTTATGAATCTGTGTATGCATTGTTTTAACAATCTCTTCCCAAGAAGTAAGTCTCCCTCCTCCCCAGGTTTTAAAAGCAAAGTTCATACTCAGCCGTTAATTCATAGCACTATTAAACTTCTTTGCTGAATGCCGGCAGCTTCTCATCTTGTTATCATGAATAGGCCTGACCATTTATATCTTTGGCCTCAGCTCTATTTATTTTCATGTTCTCTGCCTGTTCATCACAAGGTAATGAAGACGGAAGAGTCTGGTTCTGCATTCTTTCTCTTACTCCTGTAGCCTGCTTATCTTAACAGAGTCCAGTCTGGGTGATTTCATAGAAATCATCTTACTTAGCCTTATCTGCATTATACTTCTATATTTAAACGGAGAGGGCTTTGTCTTGCCAAAGAAATATAAAACATAATGCTACTTGGTGGCTAGCATGAAAGAAAGGGCATCTATCACTTCTATGTAGCTGTTCAAGAAAGGAGGCATTTAATAAAGCTGAAAGACCAAGCCAGGGCCTCCGTTAATATAAAACCAGAAGTTTAATTATTAACGTCTTAGAGTACTAAATCAACTGGGGGGGAAGACAGTGCCAAAACATTACTGAAGTCTGGATAGATAATGGGTTGCTCAGGGCAAAAGGTATAAGAAGCACAATACAAAGAGTCAGTGTTTTTTTCCTTTCAGGATAGATCACCATCTATGTTGGTCTCAGTTGAAATTTGCACAGAAAGCAAAACTTTTCTGCAACTTAAAAGCAGCTAGTGACTTAAAAATAGCGAAGAATTAAAAACTAACATTATAATATTAAAATCATATAGTAGTGGGGCTTTACATATGCTTGGAAACTTACTATTTTAAACAAGCCTATCTGAAATGTTCATGATTTAAACTGACTGCATTTATTCATAATAGTCTAATATCATCCTTATCTAAATACTGCTATTTATCCAAGTTTCTGATGGTTTGAGAGTTTTTGGTCAGTTCTGTAAAACTTGTTAAAGGCACACATATGTGTAATCCAACACAAAACTGTGCCAATTTAGTCTGTTCAGAACAGTTGCATATCATGTTGCACAACACAGTGGTAAAAGGATCCCTTTCTTTAGAATAACAGCTTTTGTCATTCCTAAAAGGCATGACAGTTCCAACGTGATTTAATCAGGGTGGTTTTTGAAGTCAGTGCTCTGTCTTTGTGTAAGTGGGGTATAAAAGAATATAAAATAATGTTTGCTTTTCCTTGCTTTCATTTCTACTATGATTTTTCCTATTAAAAATCTGGAGGAAGGTGAAGACTTTAAGTTAATCCTGATTGCAGTGAAGTATAACTCCAAGCTAACTCCAGCTTAGCTTGCTGATTTAGTATCTCCAATTTCATTCTTACTTTAAGCCTCCGATATTCATAGTGCTTTGTCCAAATTTATGTACTTGCTGAATAAGGAAGACCTGTTCTTATAATTCATCAAAAAGCAAAATCCCAGACAAATATAATCAATTACTTTAAGGTGCAGTTGAAATATGAAACCTCATAATTCAAGATTTGTTCAATCATTGCTGCCAATCACAAAAGCTGTTGTGGACAACTTGAGACTATTGTCATTTATGATGACTGAAAAGAGCCTTTGATAAGGTACAGTATATTCTCTTGTGAATCACACACAATAGGCCAAAAGCGAGAATAGAATGCTTTTCCTCAAATGCAAATAAATGACCTCCATGAGAAGTCCTTTGAAATTTTTTAATTGATTAGACATATTATTGCTTTCATTTTCAGTAATAAAAACCAAGAGTGGAAATCACAAAGTACATTCACTGGAATTTCCATATGCCTTTATTTTAATATTTCTGCTATACTTTGTCTATTGCCTTAAAACTTTGGAATGATAGAGTCAATAGGGTCTTGTAAGAAGGCAGAATCTAAGCAATGTCAGGTCTGGTTAGTACTTGGCTAGGAGACCCACAGATGATCCCAGCTATAGGTAAGTCTTTTTTACTCCCAACAACTTGAAGAATACAGTGATAAACAATTTCTTTGCATTGCCTAGAATTGAGCTAAGCTCAATGGCATTTTAAACTTTATTACAAGAATCAAATGTATCTAAGTTTCAAAACATCCATATTTTTCTTTTTATCTATTGAGTAATTGATTCTATATTGGAAATCAACCTATACTATTGTATATTAGATATTGGGAAAGTAATCATACCATCAGAAAAGGACCCTAGGTCAGTGTTTCACTTTAATTGAATAATAACATGCTGGACTATTACTGTATGGGTTAATTTCTATGTTATTTATGATAAGTGTCCATGTTGTATATAACTCAACCAATTAATTTTATAACCTAAGTGGGGTAATAAATAGCAGATCCTGAAATTATAATTGGGATAATATTGAAATAAATGTATAAGTTACATGAATATTTTGGGATGCAGTGAATTTAATGTAAGAAACATTTGAAATTTATACACTGCATAACTAGACAATATTAAGTATCTGTTGTATAAGTTTTATATCAATTTAGTGTTTATGCCATTCTCTTTTGATGCTACTTAATTCTTTTTCCAACAAAGAAACATGTAGGCTGGAATCTAGCAGTTAAAATGTCCAAAAGTTGCAGTTAGGAACATGTGCTTGTTTTGCATCCAAAAAGTTGAGAAATCTCTGAAACAACACAAAAATTGCTGCATCTTATAAGATCCAGTTTACATTTCTGTAAGTGTCTGCCACTACAATTATGAATGTAAGTAAGAGAAATATAAAGTCTCCTTGAGATTGAGCTTATCCCCTGGTCATTTCATGGAATACTTATATAGATATACTTATTTATCTATAAATATATAGATTAATAGATTTTTTACCCTACAGAGCTATATAAAAAAAGTTAGGAATTAAATTTACTTTTAAGTAGGATTCATTCATATCAATTGAGTTTGTACAAGATAAGTAGACTTTGTTTATTCGACATAGCTGCTGTTTTTGTGTTTCAGTAACGATATTTATAATGTTATTGATTGAATATCTATAAACTATGTCTGGTAAGTTTAATTATTTATCTTTTTCAGAATTATTGAATTCTGGGGCTCACCTAATATTTAGAAGGTTTTTTGGTTTGGTTATTTTCTTCTATATTTCTCAAAAATAATGAATATCAGACTACTTCTATAAGTAAAGTAAAATAGTTTCATCATTGCATTTAATCTTTCCACTAGCTACCCTACTGGAAGGATCTAGTTTAGTATTTCTGAATATCAGCAACTTTAAGATGGGTGGACGTCAACTTCCCAACACTTCTGGCTGGAAAGTTCACACATGTTAAAATTGCTGAGATTCAGAAACACCAATCCAATTGAATGGCAGTTAAAACTTCATATTATCAGGAGAGTTATCCTAAAGCCATGATGACGAACCTACGGCACGCATGCCCAAAATGGCATGCAAAACCATTTCGCCTGGCATGCATGGCATTGCCTGTTTGTCTTTTGGTTTTCTGGTGTGCATGTGTGTGTGATGATCAGCTGTCCTTTGCGTGCATGGCATTGTCGAAAACCGGTGTGTACATGCATGCTGGCCAGCTGATTGTTGGGTGCGCATGCGTTTCAGAACCTGGAAATTCAGCTTTTCCAGAACACGATCCCTTCACACACATGGCAATGCCGAAAATGCCAGCCAGCTGATTATCGGGTGCACATGCTTGTTAGAACCTGGAAGTTTGGCTTTTCCGGAGCATGGCCCCAACAAGCGTGCATGCACCATGTTTCCATGTTCCCCATCACTGTCCTAAAGGAACATGAGGTTTGCCTTGTGCTGCACTTGTCATCTCTGCCTTGTAATCAGTGGTGTCTACTGCTTGCAACTTGAAGCCCAGTTACACCCAGTTGCAAAATGCAATACCTTAAATCTCTGCCCTATTTGGCAATACAATCCAGAGTTATTGTTTGCCCAAATGGCAGAAACAAAATGTGACAAGTTCACCCTGCCAAAATAAACTAAGCTGTATTGGCTGATGATTTAACATCCCCTCCCTGATATGCCACTTTTAAAAAGGTGCCAACTCCCACCCTTTGGTTGAATTTAACTCAGCTTTCATTAAGTTACACCTAAACTATTCTTTACATTCTTTTGAATGCATATCAACACCTCACCACACCCATCCCATACAGACTTATCAAATGAAGCATGACAGAGTCCAAATTTTTGAAATAATGTCTTTTTTCTGTGGAGTGTCTTCCAACTGAAGTACGAGCTTTCTGTACACATTTCCATTTTCTCTGCCTTGTTGTTGTTTGTTCCATTGCAAAGCTGAACACTGAAGTTAAACGTTGGATCATATTGAATCCATGGAGATGGTAAATGGTTTTCCATAGCATTAACTTTTGCAGCAAACCTAGGCTGTGCTTTCATAGTCTGAATGCAACCAAGAGATCCCTAGCTTGAGCAAGAGTTTATCAAGAAGAAAGGGAAAGCAAGTTGTAAAAAAATAATAAATGTGAGCAACAGTATTTTCATATATTTTCAGCTTGTTTGCACATGAGGATGAAGTCTGTGTGGATTAATAACAGATTCTTAGAAAAGGAGGGAGGAACAGAGAGAGGTTGTATAATCTTGTTTTGATTTCATGGAGATTTGGACTGATTTCTGAATTATTTTTGCCCTTGAGCAAGAATTAAAGCAGGTGAGAGACAAGCAGCTGTGTTTAGCCTTGCCAGCTGATTATTTTACTTTTCCCCATCTGATATACCATGCATGAAAGCCATTCCTGCTGATGACAGGCAATCAAAGATGCTTCTATATAATTTTAAATCCGCCTAGAGTAGAAGCCTAGAGCTTCTACAATAAGAGTGGCAGCATATACATTTTATCTCCATCTCCATCATATCTATCTATCTATCTATCTATCTATCTATCTATCTATCTATCTATCCTCTCTCCATCCATCCATCCATCCATCCATCCATCCATCTATCTATCGACACACACCCAAGCACACACAAATCATTTCCAGTCTATCCAAATCAGACTGAACTCTGGATAATCTTGAAACACAATGAACATAATGATCTAACCAGTGTTCTCTTTCCACACCATCAATTGGAGCTTGCAGAATTTAATCAGTGCCAGATATGGAGCAAGAAATAATCCCTCATCTCCAAATTACACACAAAAAAGGAAATGAAATAAATTGCTCATTCCTTCCTTCAGGCTTCAATATATATTATGTGTATTGTTTGCTCGTTTAGTTAAAAAAACTGAGAGTTTGTAACATTGCAACTTTTTATGCCTCAATCCCTTTTGACCCTTCACAGTTTACAGCCAGCCATACATATTTCACAATGCATAATAAAATAATATGTTATAAAATAACCACAATAAATAATTGTAATTTCATTAAATACTGGTCTGATGTTCAAGACATTATTGTGCTTTACCACAATAATGTAATTGCTTAATGCCTTACTAAATATCTAGACATTTACTGATTTTGGAAGGCTTTAAGAAAAGGGATCATTGTTGCCTCTAGGGCAGGCTGTTCTATAAGAGGGGAAATCCCATAGATTTCAGAACTGAAAAAGCTTCTTGGATGAGAAGCAAAATATTTTCAAGGGAAAATACCAAGAAAGTTCAATTTTTTGGAAGAACCATCTTTGGCACAAACATCACCTGGATGATTGAGAATCTCCATAGGCATTCTCCCAAAAAGAAAGCCAATTTTCATGCTTCCCCTTCCACTGAACATCTCAATAGGTAGGGGCCCTCAGCAGGATTTCTCTCCTTATGGATATTGAATAGGAAGATTCTCCCAGCAAGGGTAATCTCAAAAATAGTGAGGTGCCTAACTCTATAGGCTTTTAAAGTAATGACCAACATTTTGAATTGGATTGCCAATGGGACATGATGAACTGTAACCGTATGATTGGCCACATTTTGTGTTAGTTGAATTTCCTGAATGTATTTAAGAGCAGTTCAAACAATCTGTACCCTCAAGATTTGGAACTGTTTTTGAACTGATTTTGAGTCCTCTTCAGAAAATGCCAAGAACCTCAAAAATATTTTTTTCCAGATATGATAATGAATTTTAGACTAAAATACAGTTATGAGAGCATAAATAAAGATTATTATTATTATTATTATTATTATTATTATTATTATTTCTTTAGCTGTTGATGATGGAGTTGTAATGATATCCAAAATCACCTTCAATTTAATACCTTTCAGAATTCTTAATCTTCCATCAGAAAATTGAAAGGTTACAGAAATTAATATCTGAATTACCTCTATTTTTAAGAGAGATTTCTCTAAGGGAGATTTTCTTTTGATTACTTTCTGTGGATTAAGGTTTCTGTTGAGGAATAAACTGATTTGACCTCAGGCTGCTATTCCAAGATCCTTATGGCTGTGGCATTTTTACCTATGTCTTGAGGCACCTGGACCAACTATCAATGCCAGCAGATTCTGCCTTCAATCATTTCAAACTAGGTTTCCACAAAGGTTCACTTTAAATAATATTGATTTTCTTGTATAATCAATGTATGCTCCATTTAAAGCACTGGCCAGTAATTACATTTCTGTACCCCAGACTCCCCTCCAGAACTTTATACAGACAAAGAATTATAGATTTACAGATTACTTTCCTAAGAAGGAATTACAGATGTGTATTGTACAGTAACCTCTTTCAATCACACACTTACAAGATCATATAAGGGTAATGAAATTTTGTGCCTTGTTCCAATTTTGATGGGTTTCTTCCAAATTAGGAACTTGCTTCTAAACAGTATTGTAATTGTGTAATTGCTTGTGTAATTCATAGGAAGCACTCTTTATTTTATTATGGGGTTTTCATCAGTGGTGGGATTCAAATATACTACCAGTTCTGTGGGCGTGGCTTGGGGGGGCGTAGCAGGGGAAGGATACTGTAAAATCTCCAGTCAGAGGTGGTATTTGCCGGTTCTCTGAACTACTCAAAATTTCTGCTACTGGTTTCCAGAACTGGTCAGAACCTGTTGAATACCACCTCTGGTTTTCATAGAATATATTTAATAGTTTGTATTCCACTTTTCTATCCTAAGTACTCAAGGAGGCTAAAATGAATGCAAAACAATTTTAGCAATTAAAATCCATGAATGAAGGTGAATATACACGTCCCAGGATAATGTTGCAGAAGCCAATCTTGGTTGGTTGCCAGGACCAGAAGTTTTGTATTCCAAGGAGACTCAAACTCATTGGTGATCTCACACTGCCATGAACAAGGACATACATTCAATTTTGCAGCCACTAAGATTGTTGGACAAGCAGGCACAAAAACAGCCAGGGAAGTGATTGAAGCCTGGGAAACAGGCCCCTTATCAGTCAACATGAGTGCTGATTTACCACCAGCCTATTAAGTACTTAGAAGGTGGGCTGGGCAGCACAAGCAAATGACAGCTAATGACTTAAAAGCCATCCATCCACACACCCCAATCAACATCTAAAAAACCACTTACAACAGGCACTATAAACACCACACACAGAACAGCACACACTCTGTTCCTGAAGATGGGTTCTAGCATGAGTCCAAAAACTCAGAAAACAAAGCCTCTGGTCCTGGCGACCGACCCAGATTGGATCATGCAATTAGAATCCAATTGAAATCGCAGTTAAAAATCACTAATTCAAAAGGTTTGGGGTGAAGAGCAAGTTTTGTAAAAGTTGAAGGAATCAAAGGACCTTCTATGAGAATGTGTCCTAAGCCTTGGGAGACAAGTAGGAAAACATTCTTTTCCACATGCCAGTTGGTGGAAACAGAAACATGTTTAGACATTCATAAATTTTCATGCTGACATGAGTGTTTTTTTTTATTTAATCACTGTCTAAAAACACTTTAACTTTCAAAGCTGAAGGAATCTAAATTTTACCTGGAAAGCAGTTGGTGATCATAGGAACAATATGATTCCAGTTCTGTACACTAGCTAGAGGCCTAGCTGACACACACAATAATTAAGCTTTTCATAAAATGTGAAGAATATATTGTATCCAGATTTCTTTCCAATTGTTCTGGTCATTTTTTCAGCAAGCTGAGGGTTGAAGTAACCTATGTTAATGAGGTCTCCAGAACCTTGGGACTCATACATTTTCTACATGTATTTTGCTAACCCGGTTCATATATAAATATGATTATTTGACTTTAATAAAACCTATGAAATGGATGAATCTCAATATTACTACACATTTTTTACCGGAAGATATTTTGACAGATGCTATTAAACTGCATTAAAAGATGCTATTCAACTGCCTTAGTTCGAAAAAGAGTTTCTCTTTTACAGTCCTTGTGAATCATTAACTCTCATTTGACCTTAATTTTATCTTTAGAATAAGCTTTAAAAACCTGTTCAAATCTACATTTGTATCATCAATTCTGAATTCACATAAATTTTTCAGCTTCTAACAACACAGAACTTGCCTAATATTTTTGACCTTTGAGAAGACTAACATGGAACATTGGTTTTTCTTGTGACCAATAATCAATCTTATTTTTTTTTCTTTTAAAAACTATTGTACTTATACAAAGTTGCTCCAAAACAACATTTTACTGATGTGGGGATCAGTGCACTTTGATTTGTAAACAATCAGTAGGAATACAGGGAAAATTCACAACATCACAATATGACACAAACCTATTTTAAACAGAAACACCGTTTTACTTTGAAATTTAGTTTTTCTTCAACTTTTGAATAAAAAATATGCTTACAAAATGCATATTAAAAGCAAGTACACACAATCTCTGTGATATTAAAATTTAAAAATTCTCCCTTTTTACGACCCTGTAACCCCTTAATTTTGGTAATATATCAAAATAAGAAAATTCTTTGCAATATATTTGCAGTATCAGAAATAGATAAAAGCTTGGATTAGTGAGAAAATGTTTGAATTAACTGTTAAAATGTTGGAAGAGTGATACAGCAACACAATTTACAGTAAATAAGGTTGGACAAATTCAAACAATTTCAGAGATGTGAAATTATCTGCGATACATGGGTAAAGCAGTTTATTATAAGGAAAACTATTTTAAAGTATATCTTCAGACAGAAGAGATAAGTGTTAGAAAAAGCTAAAGGAATCTACTGCAGAATGAATTAATATAACACATAATGGAGTTTTTGGCAGTGCACATTTCTTTTTGCTTTTCATAATTGGACTGCCAAAATCTAAACAACAACTCAACCAGCAGATGGCAAAAAAGAGTTAGAAAGGTTCACATTTCTGCTGCCAACTAATAATAATCTCAATGTTGGCACTCCAGATCAGCCATCATGTTACCTTGATCTAAAACAGATCTCTTCATCAGGTATCAGAGCACAATGCAATTTACTTCAGATAAAAATTTTAGTCATTACTTTTCTCAACATGATTTTTAAGAGCCAATTGTTGGAAAAACTTTGATTTTTCAAGCTTACACTTTAGGGTTAATGAACAACTACTGCTTCTATTGATTGTAACTCAAAAGGTGATGGTAACCTGACATTAACTGACAAGCTTGACACTGAAATAATCTTGGCCTCTGACTTCAAATAAGCCTATAATAAGATCAGGTGTTTGAAAACTGGAATCCCTTGCCTTCATAAAGCTTAGAAGGCAGGCTCAAGATGGATTAAAATGGTACCTTGCTCTGCATATTGATTTTATCCCTTTGAAGTTAGTGGGATAAGACTAAATACATGTACTCTAGTTGATGTAATTTGGAGTAAACCATCAATCTTCTTCAAAATGATACATTAAGTCTTAAAGGAATGAATTGTTTTCACCTACCTTTTTCCAAAAACAAAACATTGTACAAACTTAATCAGAATAGCTATGGAAAAGATATTTTTGAAAATACATTTCCATGTTTGAAATGGTCAACATACTCCCTGATTAATCTTGATTAATTTTAATGCAACTATTTCTTGCACTCCATTGAGGCATATTACCTTTTAAAAAAACATTTCCTTTGAACTTTTTCCAATTTCACTGCTATGTACAGCAATACTATAATTTAACAAGATTTGAAATGTGATTGTTGGTGATATATCTTAAATGATACTGTACCTGCTTCCAACCATTCAACAGTGTAGTAAGATGCTAGTGAAATAGTTCATCTTCATCTGTAGAGGTCTATGGGAAAAGTCCTTGGAAGAAGGACAGAAAAGATGCTTCTAGAGAATAGTTAAATAAGAGACATATAGCCTGAAATTGAATAGTGGACAGGGCAAGGGGCTTAAAATGGATCCTCTCTAGTTTCTCAGCCTGCAAAGTTGACAGGGTGAGAACTTCACTTTCATACTTGCAATATTATGATATTGTGGCTTCACTATAAAATAGAATTATCTTATCTCAGTGGTGTCAAACTCAATTTCATTGAGGGCCACATCAGGGTTGTGGTTGATCTTGGGGGGCCAGATGGGCATGGCTGGTGGTCATGGCTGGGTGGTTGCAACCGACTAGATAGACATGGCCAGCTCAACATTGCTCGTGTTGGGGAGCACCTGTACTGCCCCAGGTAGGGCTGGGGGGATCCATTGTCTCCAGCACATACCCGGGGGGTTCTCACTGACTCCAGGGCAGCCCTGTGGATCTAAGGCTGACCATGTTTCATCCCAGATGGCTGTCATCAAGTTTTATATCAGTGTCCAGCCAATCTGGGTCAGGGCTAAGGCATTGACAGCTGATCATTCACTGTTTCCAGGTCAGCCTCATGGGCTAGATCTAACCACATTGTGGGCCGGATCTGGTCCTTGGGTCTTGAGTTTGACATCCCTGCCTTATCTGCTTGTGTTCCCTGTCAGGTCTACCTCATCAAAAGCTAGGCACAAAATGAAGCACCGTTTAAAGGAACTAAACCAATACTGTAAATAAATGATTATTTAACTTAGGCTACACTTTTGTTTATAAAAGTTTTGACTGTACATTATGCATTAAATGTTGCTTCATATTGTGTACTTAGGAAATATTTTTCAAAGCACGCTCACACTGTCTTCTCCAATAAAATGCATTCATTAAAATTATTTATTCCCTCATGAATGGTTCCCATTTAGTTCAAGTTCCTTCCTTCCTTCCTCTGGCGGTTATTAAAGCAATTGTTTTATAAACTCATTATTAGATGTCATTGGTCTTTAATTATAATGTGGTTTACGTCCCTGAAGTTTTCTTTCTTGGAAAAATGACCAGTCTATCAGGCTAGTCCAATATATCATTCTGTCAAGTTAGAGAGCAAGGTCTGTTAAGGAGCACATAAGGATATAATGTCAACAGCAGTGGCTGTAGAGATGAAATAATACATAGCTGTTATTTCCCAGCTGCTGTACTAGACATTTTTTAAAAGTAAAGCAAGGAACTTGTTTACTATGAAACAGCACTGTGGAAAAAATATTTCATTCAACAAATATTGAACTATCATTCATGGCATGGGTGAAACGTATGGCAAATAAAGGCAGTATACCAGGTAAAACAGAATCTAAACATCTTTGGGCAATAGCAAATATTAATAGCACGTAAGCAACTTGTGTTTATTAACCTTTCATGCCTTGGATATTTGCTTACTCATCAAGGTCAACTCTTTTTCAAAGAGGCTTTAACTTCTTTATTTTTCAGAATCGCCAATCAATGCAGAGGATGGACATGTCAATGATAAGATCCTTAAAACTCATTTCTGCAGAATCATGGCATTTGTTAATTTAAATTTAATTTAATAATACATGCACAGTATTTGGTGGGACTCTGGTCATTTTGAATTTGTAGAAAACAACAGTTGTGCCTTTTACTCTGCTTTAAAGATTTAAATGATACAACTGTTTCTTCCAAGGCCCCTAAAAGCTGTTCATTCAAACGTGCCTTACTAACTGTAGTGAAACTACAATGTGTTGGACTTGTTTTTTTAGGCAATCTGAGAGTTATCTTAGTGCATTTGAAGAGCACTAGGATAAGATTCACTTTAAAAGTAACCATGTCATAAAGTTATGGTATATAGATGTAAAGGCTTAATTGTTTAGCAGTTTGAAGTTCCAAATAAAGGATTTTGTACAATGCTGAAATATTGTACCCTATGTCAATGTGAATGAATTCCAAGCCAAAGCTATCCAACACTAGAAAAATGGGTCCTTGCAAGCAAATTTCTTACAGCCTGGTCAGCTATTCCCTGTTTCAGCAAGATATGCTATTTTTTGATTTTGCCAAAGAGTTCATTCTATCTTAATCTCTAGCTTCCTTGCTGTACCATTTTCTGGTTTTGTTTTTGTTTTCCTCTTAACAGATTGTTAAAGATTTAAGTGTGTATTGTATGTATATCTAAATATTCTATTGCATTTTTAAAAATGAAGTAATGGAAACTTCTCTGTTTTCTTTCTTTCTTTCTCTCTCTCTCTCTTTTTCCCCACCCCACATTTCCCCCCCTAGCAGTGTCTCTTCCATTTTGTTGAACAGGTCAAATAAACATGTGTCTCTTGAAATCAGGGTTTCATAAACACATCCGGTGCTGCCTGACTGAAAACACCTTTCCTCTTGTTCTGAGGTATTTATACAGTTTATAGCAAGATGTCTTGGAAAGTTGACTGACATTCTCCAGCATAGCCAGGAGCATCTGTGTGCTCTGTGTATAAAATTAAAAATTTCTCCCAACAGCCTCTGTCTCTTATTTCTTACAAGTTCTTACAGGTCAGCAACTTTATTCCAGAGTCTTTTGCCTCCAGTATAGTAGAAGAGATTATCCTTCATAATTTGGTGCCACTTCTCAGTGTATGCTTTTAATAACATACCACAACATTGTAGATATAAATAATTACCTGTTCTTTTTTCTTTAATGCAATGTCTGCAGTATATCTCTTTCTGATGAAATATAACTAAAAAAGCTTTATTTTTAATTAATTTAATTTAATTAATTAATGTTAAATTAAATTAATTAAAAATAAAGCTTTTTTACACAATTAATATACACAATTAATATTGTGTATGTATGTATAGTGTGCATGTGCATGCGTGCTTGCACACACACACACACACACACACACACACATAATAATAATAAATTATCATTTTAGTCAATTGTCTATCTACTGCAGGATGAAGGCCTCTTCTGCATGTTTCTAACCAATACGGTCCTGAGCTTTCTTTTGCCAATTGGGCCTGCAATGCTTGCTGATGTCATGGATCCATTTTGTTTTAGGTCTCTTTCATGTATACTTTTTATCAAGTGATATCAATTCTATGACTGCCTTAGTCCACCTACCATCAGTTCTTCTTGCTATGCGATCATCCCATTTCCATTTCTATTCTTTTACTCTCTTATTGATATAGTATATTTTCATTCATTCTCTAATCTATGTGCAGGGCTTTCTATCTTCTCTTGTAATGCTTGGCCAATAAAGAATTCTATTCTATTTAATGCCGAGCATATCTCTTTCCATGGCTCTTTGCACCACTCGTAGCTTTTGTATCAATTGTGAGGTTAGTGTCCATGTTTCACCAGCATATGGTAGTACACACTGATCAATAACTTTTCTCTTCATGCATAGGGGGAGATTGTTCTTGCAGCTTGCTGAATGCCTGCCAACCACATTTAACATGATGTTCAGTTTCTTTTATTGTATCACCTTCCATTGAGATCCGTTGGCCAACAATTTTCTTTCTTTGGTGAATTTATTAAACAGACCCAGAAGAGCTACAAAGACACATACAAGAGCTGTACAAAGCATCAATCAATAAAGAGCATTTTATGAACTGCTTTTTAGCATAATTGAATGCGGATTCAATTTTCTGTGTAAGTGGCTTCCAAATTAAGCATAGCCAGTTTGTGTAGTGATTAAGGTGCTGCCTTAGAAATCAGGAGACTGTTCTGGTCTGTCTTAGGCATGAAAGCCAGCTGGATGACTTTGTACCAGTCACTGTCTTTTAGCCCTACTCACACTGACAATTTTCATGTGGACACAATAGGAGGAAGAAGTATTAAATATGTTCGCTGCCTTGAGTTACTTATAAAATAATAAAGATGGAATAAAAATCTAATAAATTAATAACATGCATTGATGTATATAGACATACACATAGATATATTAAACAAGATGCTAGAACAAAATTATAGTATTAAAGTAAATAGTCATGAAGGAGAGGGATTTGTGTTTTGGAATTACGGATTTGTAATGGCAAAAATTGCATTGTGTTTAAAATACTGATAACTCTTTGACTTGACTTTAGCACTGCATTGTATTTTAAATGATAGACATTTCTTTTCAAACTTGACTTGGCAAATGAATCATCTAATAAGGAAGCTGGACATTTGCTTTTTAAAGCAAAAACCTGCTGATACCCTTGGCTATTCTGTTCTATAACATTTTATATGACAGTCAATGCTTACATCCCAAGCAGGGTTTCCAAATAAAAATGGCCAATTGATAAAGTTAGATAGCAGCCAGAGGCAGAGATTAAGAGAAGGAGAACCTCAATGGGCTAGAAACACCTGTTTTCTCATTATGACTTATGGCATTGTCAGTTATGTAGAGGATGCTGTCCCAGTTAAATCCCTAGATCCATCATAGGGCTGTCTAGGATCTGAGTAGGAATGAAGAATGGGGATTTTAAAAATTTATTTCCCAAAGAGTGGACATTATCCCCTTATCAAATCCTACATTAATTTAACCACTCTATGCATCTAATTAATAAGCTACAGCTTATGAAAGTTAATGAGTCTTAATAAAATGTGTTATGTAGAAAAAAAGTGCTTCTGATACACATTTTCCTTAGGAGCTAATATTGAAATTAAATCAAATTTTACACATGTGAAACTGTAAAATCTAAACTATGGAATCATATTTCTATTAGTTATCTATTGATCTCCCTATCAAAATTTGGAAGCAACAGTCCAGTGAAATTTTAAGCACTTATTGGTGTTCATTCAGATGTGTCCTATATGGTGCCCAAGGTAATATTTTTCTGTTGTGGGGAAGGTAAACTCTATTTGACCAGCTTGTATACTTTACTGTTGTGGGGTAAGTAAACTTTATTTGACCAGCTTGTATGTATAAAGTTCAACACACATCATAAAAATAACAATTAAAAGTAGTTAAAAGAATTACAAAGGAAAGGACAGAGTGGGAAAGGATAAAAATTTGAAGGCATCAAAGAAATGCAATTTTATTGGCTAACATTTGCTGCCAAATTTGGCCAATGGCAAAATTTGGCTACATTATGAGTAACAGCGGCCTTTACAATTTGCTAGAAGAAAGAGGAAGAACAGGAACTGCAAGAGAGGTTTTCCAACTAAGAAAGGCTTCTGTTTTTATTATCCTTCATATCTTCCCTCTTGAAACATTTAGAGGTCAGAATTAATAGCCCCAACATGAACATTGCTCATTCAATTCAGTAACTATTATTTAAAAACCAAAACAATTGCTAACAAATCACAGTGACAAACTTCCTTGCTACTCTCTGGAAAGCAGTGGTGGGATTCAAATTTTTTTTACTACCGGTTCTGTGGGCATGGCTTGGTGGGTGTGGCAGGGGAAGGATACTGTAAAATCTCCAGTCAGAGGTGGTATTTGCCAGTTCTCTGAACTACTCAAAATTTCTGCTACTAGTTCTCCAGAACTGGTTGGAACCTGCTGAATACCACCTCTGCTGGAAAGCCTTCACATTTTAAACTGGTCCTGGCTTTGAGAGCAAGCAATATATTGTTCTAAAGCTACAATCCTTTATATAAATTTCAGACTTATCTTACTGACACATATAATCTCATAATACTGGCTGTTTATGATAATTATATTTTATTGATATCTACATGTTTTTAGATTTTTGCCATTATCTACTTCCAGAAATTTTATCTACCACTCTAACAGCTTTTTGTAATTCTCTCTAATGTGTTTAAAAGTAGTTATTTTTTGAACTTATTGATAAGGTATGGCCACATACCTTATCTGCAATAATCTAAGCTGATTCACAACAAATTATGAAAACAACACATTTTATTATTATTATTATTATTATTATTATTATTATTATTATTATTAATTTGACTCACCTCTCAAAAGGACTTGGGGCGCCACAACTAAAATACAACAATAATAAATTAATTAAAAGGATATTAAACAAATTAAGCTGAATTAAAATTTAAAACCCTAGTTCTGCACCAGTTGAAGCCTCTGAGTAGTATGCAAGGGCAGTCCAAGAGAGTGTTGCAGTAGTCGAGGCGGAAATAATGGGGCCTGAGTGATTGTGCAGGGCATCTCAGTCCAGGAATGGGCGTAACTGGTGAACCAGCCAGATCTGGGCAAAGGCCCCCTGGCCACGGCCCCACCTGCTCTTCCCAATTTGAGCCGTGAGTCCAGGAGGACCCCCAGATTCCGTGCCCTGTCCACGGGGCAACACCTCCTCCCCATGACCAAAGATGGAACCTCCAAACTGGACCGAGATGTCGTATGCACAGCCACTCTGTCTTGGCTGGATTGAGTCGAAGAATGTTCCTGTCCATCCAGATCCGTACCGCTTCCAGACAACGGGACAACGGGAGAGAGCATCACTGATGTGGCCTGGGGTGGAAATGTATAGCTGAGTATCATCAGCATACTGGTGATAACTCACCCCAAAGCCACGGATGATCTCACCCAGAGGCTTCATATAAATGTTGAACAGAAGGGGTGAGAGGACCGAGCCCTGGGGCACCCCACAAGTGAGGTGCCTTGGAGTCGACCTCTGCCCCCCTGCCAACACTGTTTGCGAACATCCTGAGAGGTAGGAGGAGAACCACCGTAAAACAGTGCCTCCCACTCCCAGCCCCTCGAGATGTCGCAATAGGATACCATGGTCGATGGTATCAAAAGCCGCTGAGAGATCTAACAGGACCAGGACAGAGTACAAGCCCCTGTCCCGAGCCCTAGAGAGATCATAAATCAGCGTGACCAATGCTGTCTCCGTGCTGTACCTGGGCCGGAAGCCCGATTGGTACGGATCCAGGTAGTCCGCTTCCTCCAGGAAAAGTGGCAATTGCTGAGCCACCACATCTCAACAACCTTCGCTAAAAAGCGAAGGTTGGAGACTGGACGAAAGTTGTTCAACGCGGCTGGGTCAAGGGCAGGCTTCTTCAGGAGGGGCCTCACCACCGCCTCTTTCAAGGTGGCAGGGAACAACCCCTCCCTTAACGAAGCGTTGACCACTGCCCGGAGCCAGCCGCACGTAACATCCCTGGAGGCATAAACCAACCAGGAAGGGCATGGGTCCAACAAACATGTGGTGGAACTTAGCTGCCACATAATCCTGTCCACTTCATCCTCAGAAACAGGATCGAACTCAGTCCAGATCACATTGGCCAAACCACTCACATCCCCACTGCCAGTCTGAGCACAACCCTTCCCGGATCTGAGTGATTTTATCCTGGCTAAACTCCTCAGCTCTGCCCCACAATGGGTCCGCCACCCCCCTCAACTGGAGGAGGGAGGGAGCGACCCCAAACAGGGCAGCCAGGCGGTTCTCTGCAGATGCTATGAGGGCGGAGAAATAAGATCTCCTGCCGTCCCCACAGCTACCAGATAAGTCCTAATATGGGCTCTTAGCTGGGCTCAGTCAGATCCAGAGCGAGTTGCCCTCCACCTGCTCTCTAGTCCCCTTCTACGACGCTTCATCTCCCGGAGCTCCTTGGTATACCAGGGAGCTGACCGGATCCGCGCCAAGTGAGGGGATGCATGGGGACAACCCTGTCAAGAGCCCCCGTGGCTGACTGTTGCCAGGTAGCCGCAAGGACCTCGGCGGGGCTGTGGATAAGGGATGCAGGAAAAACCCAGCTCTGCCTGGAACCTATCCAGGTCCATCAGGCGTCTGGGGCGGAACCATCTAGGTGTCTCCTCATCATTTTAGAGTGATATGCAAATGTAAATGGTGCTACTGGCTGCAAATCTGTGTCTCTCCCATCCTTTTTCATAACATGATTTTTTTACTAATATATAAGTGACAATATAAATTGGAATTAGATTTGTGTGCCAGTTCTATTTAAGTTTAGTTAGCTCCATATCCTTTCAGTATGAAGAGACTACATTATTGGTAGTATCAATATTTTATCTTGACCTGAAATTCTCAGTGATATACTTAGGTGTCAGTTTCCTATTTCATACTAAGTCAATATCTATACAGGTACTGATGATGTGGTGTTGAAGAAGATTGACAGGATTTCAAACAGGAGTTTTTTGAGTCCTATCTAGTCTGATTGTGGGTTCACCACAGACTCTCTATGTCTAAGTTTGGGCTCACTCTCAGCAAGAGAGAGCACATAAAGAAGAAATAGTTTCAGAATATGCGATGATGATGTGGAAAACATAGTGATCCTAGAATGAACCATATCAAGGTTGCACAAAACAATGTCTCATTATAGCCCTTGTTCTTTGGGTGCTGGTGAGAGCTGTAAAAACAGTAAACTCAACTGTCAGCCATCTGTAAAGCCACCGAAGCTTATAGAATGGACTTGGCTATCATGCTTTCCATATTATACAAGATAATAAAGCAATAAAGAGGCAAAGCAGCTGCTGGATTCTCTGTTCTCCAGGTGTTGTTTATAGGTAGGTAGGTATACACACAGTTCGGAATACTTTGTGTTTTAAGGTCAATGCAAGTGCAGACAGTTGTAGGAGATTAAAAGCGGGCTGAGTATTGATGAATATGAACAAAGCGTGAGTGTGTGCATTCATGTATGTGTCGTAGAGACACAGTTTCTTATCAGTTCATGAAGCCATAGGTCATCATATAAGATTAAATAATTTATGGAAGTACTAATTTAAAAATGGGAAGTTTTTGATCTGCGGAAAACAACATAGCAATGTCTTTTCTTTTTAGCATACTGGAAGAAAGGGTACCAAAGGACTAGCCATACAACCTGGAAAATTTTTGCAACTTATAACCTAACATTTTTATTTGAGCTTATTCTGTTGATCATAGACCAATCTACCCTACATATCATGAAATAGACTATGATGCATAATATAAATTTTTTTAGTGTACTGCCTACAAACCAGCAGTCAGAAAAATGACTGTATTTAGTAATGTTTGAATTTTACCACCTATGATTCTATGATTCTAAAAATTCTTTAATATTGAATACACTTTACTCAGCAATAAGAAATCAGGATACCTTGATTTTCTCCATGCCATTATGTTAATTGGAAAGAAAGCCTCTGAACAAATCAAAGCCACATATTATTTAAAACTAGTTTTTAACAATGATCCCTTTCTCTGATGGGTTATTTTCTAAAAAGGTGCCCTTAATAAATAAGCAGCTAAATTCTGTAGATGTACTGATTTGGGAATAAAGAATTTAAGTTGCATGTAATTCAAAACGTTGAACTATATAGCCATGAAAAATTTGGATTTTTGAACTGAATTGACAACTAATGATCAAGTAAAAGCAATAATGGCAATGTAGCCATAGAACATGATACATCAGTCTTTGCAGCCTGCTGCATATTGGTGGTATAAATCACCCGGTTAAGTCAGAGAGGAAATGATGGCTCCAATTCAAAATAGCTTTTCACATGACCAGTTACAGGAGATTCTGCTGGAATTGGCTCATTAATAATATGGTCATACCAATATCAGTACATTCATGTTTTTTTTAAAAAAAAGAAGTTAAAGGTTATTTAATGTTAATGTATATGGATATATGTAGAAATTCCTTAACAAAGTTCTTATATTTATATTTCTATCAAAACAATTACACCATTGTTTTGTTGGTGAAAGTTCAAGCAATTTCTTATGCTTATTTGTTCTGGACAGAAAAATAGATAATAACATGACAAATGAAAGATACATTCCCTAGGGAAGATTGAGATTGTAACACAGCCCATATCTTATGGATCAAACCTACCACACACCCCCATGACAAGCAGACAGATAATAGTGATGGTGTGACCACTTCCCTGCTTTTTTCTTGTTGTTCTTGCAACATTCACACCAAATACAAAGCATGAAAGACAATGACATAATACTCCTAAACCCTTAGTAGCATATCTATAAGACACACACTTAGTAAACCGCATATCAAACCGCATATTTTAGTTTAAGTATAATGCAGGAAATATTATGTTTCTATCCTTTTAGTGGGATAGGAGGATGCTACACGGAAAATTCAAATTACAACAAGAGATGCATCCACTATTTCTCTTATTTCATCTGAGAAAGGAACATACACAGTTTAAACCATTTATATATAAAACTCAGATTCTGACTTTTTTTTTTTTTAGAAAAAATTCCAGGTTCTCAGTTAAGGCAAATCATTATTTAGGAAATATTTTTTATTTAAAACTGAAAACAACTTGTTCAAATTATGGAAAAACCAATTAATATTAATTTAAATGCAACAAGAAATATAAAGGAATTGATTGAAAATGCTAAACACCCAACAATGAGGGAAAATACTATTATTAATTCACTAGCTTCAAAGTTCTTTGAAAATGGAGAAAACTTTTTTAATTTTCTAAAAGCCAAAGAGAATAAACCTGGAAGACCTTATGAATACTAATGCTCACTTCCATCATGGAAACAAATTCGAGAATTAGGTTACTAAAACATATAAATTCCTTCTTCTATGATCACAAATAAAGCCTTGTTTCTTATAATAACCTTTAGAAAATAAGGCTACCATAGAATGTGATGGACCCTCTTCTGTGTAAGAAGTAGTTGCAAGGAGATCTGGAAAGGGTAGCATCTATATTTTTGAAATGTCATAACAAAATTAATGACAACAGCAACAAGAGAAATCTAAATACAGCTGCTGTCACTTTGTTTCCGGTATAACCCAATCATACTAACTATTTTTCTATCCCTACCACTGAAACTCAATCAAGTGAAGCAAACCCAAGAAAATATATCCATAATAATCTTGTCATGAGGCTTTGGGATACACCACATGTTATGAAGAAGTGGAGAATATGAGATGGGCAGTTATTGCAGATGGTCCTCAACTTATGACCACAATTGAGCCCAGCATTTCTGTTGCTATGTGAAACATTTGTAAAGTGAATTTTGCCCCATTTATGACCTTTCTTGCCACAGTTGTTAAGTTAATAACCCAGTTGTTAAGTGAATCTGGCCTCCCCATTGACTTTTCTTGTCGGAAGATCGCCAAAGGGGATCACATGACCCCGGGAAACTGCAACTGTCATAACAATGAGTTCATTGCCATGTGTCTGAATTTTGATTCCATGACCATGGGGATGCTACAATGAACTTAAGTGTGAAAAATGGTCATGCCACTTTTTTCAATGCCATTGTAACTTTGAACGGTCACTAAATGAACTGTTGTAAGTTGAAGAGTATCTGTATATATGTATATATGGGGAAATATGTCAAGCATGGCGCCTATTAAGTTATAGTTTTTCTGATGTTAACTTCATTTCTGCCTGCTTCCATGCCATTTACAAATAAATGTGTACATTGTTGCATGCTTTCCCCTACTTATACTTAAGATACACATTCTTGGGAACATCTCCTCCCTACCACCAAAGTGGAGACAGCTGAGATAAGTAGTTACCATTATGAGTATTTAAGCTTATGCTTCTGTAAAGATGGCGTATTTAGGAACACCATATCTTCTCCAATGAGAGAGAGCTACAGAACAACTGAAGATGACTATTCCAGGTACTGGAAGATTTTGACCTCCCAATTCACCTCTGGACTGCCTTAATTCTACATCAGTATGGAGAAAGGTGAGGAGCACTAGACTCTCATCCATCCATCATGGAACATGGTTGTTGTTTTATTTCCAGGAATAAATTGGGAGTCATCTCCCTTGACTCTTTAAAACACAAAGAATAGCTTACACCATTAAGCTCTATCATCATTTGGCCTGCGGGATCTGATTCTTGATCTGGCATTCTCTCCCTAATCTATGTCTGACTGACACTGTGCCAGTGTAGCAAGGCGGGGGGAAGGGGTTGTCTTATTCCTTTGACCTTCTAAACATTTTGAAATAACTTCATTGGTCCCAGTTGGGGAGGAGGAGGAGGAGGAGGAGGAGGAGGAGGAGGAGGAGGAGGAGGAGGAGGAGGAGGAGGAGGAGGAGGAGGAAGATGGGGAGGATAACTAGTGTTCTCTCTGTGGAAACCTTCTTGCAAATTAGAAAAAAATAGAAATCTGCATTATCAATTTTCTTTAAATTCCTGGAAAAAAGTCCCTTTTTGTCTCTCTTCCATAGCAACAAAGCCACAATGATGTAATGAAGGAGATTCCAAGGACCAAACTGCAGGTTTCTTCTTTTGAGGGCAGAGATTTCTATGCCCCTTTGACACTCTCCCCAAATCTATACAAATCCATCCTAAGGCCACAGTCTTGCCAACATAGAGGAACCTACCTAAATTCCCAAATGCAAACAAAATAAAAATACTCTTTTTTTTTCTCTAAATACTTTCTAATGTTGCTTAAAAGGAGCATTTACTTAGCGTGCCTTAAGCATTGTATACTGCATTTTACCATGCTGTAATAAAGATACTGAAGATAACATACATTTTAAAGAATTGATAAGTGATTTATCACTTCAAGGGGATTTAGAATGGGAAAAGAAAGAGAGAGCCCACCACATGCAGAGGGTAGATTTATGTCACAAGTGCTTTGTAGATTTTCAGTCTATCTCTCTGGTATCAAAGCTAAACTTGTTTTCAGAAACTTTTTACAAAATAATGTTAAGTATTGTTTATAAAATAAAATAAATTATTTTTATAAAATAAAATATTAAGCTTGCCCTCGGAAATTGTGGGAGCATCATCACTTGAGACTTTTCAAGAAGAGATTGGAGTACTATTTGTCAGAAATGGCCTATGGTCTCCTGCTTAGGTGGGCAGTTGGACTAGATGACCTACAAGGTCCCTTCCAACTCTGATTATCTGTATCTGTATTCATAATCATCTAGGATACTACCATTTGAACTCCTTGTCATTATACAAATTGGGACTTCTTTATTATACATACAGATAGACAGAAAATGTGGATTAATTTCTTTTATTAAATTTCATTATAGGATGAACCAGGAAGAGAGAGGAATCTGGGACTTTTTCTGTAAACTGTTTAACCTGGATAAATAGTTTTCTCAAACGAAGTGGGAGGAAGGGACAAGCTTGTTAATAAATGATTGAGAGGTCAATAGTTCTAGGATAAGCACTAGATAAGCCAGAAGTGAATGTCTGCTTTGATCAGTCAAAGCCTCTCACACATAAAGAAGTGTCATGATGTTCCAAAGGCTTTCTTAATGTGGAAACCAGGAATGCTTAAGGCCAAGAGGTTATAAGAAGGCCTTCCACTTCTCTTTGACTACTCAATGTTGAAATAAAAAGTCTGATCTTCGTTTTAAAGAACGGAAGTACTTGTATTTAAAAAAAAACCTATTGACAACTCTGAAATTAGAATTTTGCATAGCATCTTGCCTTGCAGTCCTTTCTGAATTTACAATGTGAATAATATCTTAAAAAGAACTACTAAGGTTATAGAAAACTCTAGTCCATGGTTAATTTCTATTGGTGATCCTGAGTTTTGCACACTAGATCTGGTGCCTTCCTATCCCGATAATCTTTTGCCTATAATACTAGACAGGTTCCCATGTCAATTGTGAGTAGGCCCTAGGAGATTTTAAAAAAAAGATTCTGTCCTCCCTTTCTATCTTAAACAGTGGAAAACTGGAATTATTTTCTTCATCACTTGACCAGATTGTATAGATGATCTGATTACCAGATTGTTTTATGGTGTTTGTGTTATATATTTTTGGTTAATGAGTGTTACATTCATTCAAATCATATAGTAATGCTGTAGTAGATTATCAGTGTTTTCTCGATGAAATAGTCCTACCTAATTGATTTGTTAACTTGTCAACAATTAAATTGTTGCAGGTAATTTGCCTGGTTCAATGTATCTTGAACATTTCAAAAAGATATATAAATTATCAGAGGGAAAACTGATAATTATAATACATAGCAGTTCCAAAAGAAATGACAATATAGCATTGTCTGAGTAAATACAATTGACTAGCACTGTAGAATTCAATTATGTTCCCATTTCTTCTATTTTCACCCATTCATCATCATTTCTTTCTAATGTTCTTTTGCTGTTGAATTCCCAGCATAATTTTTGAGTTCAATCCTCAAAATTGGATTTCCTTTCTTTGTACTGTATTAAAACTCTATCACTCTTCTAAATACTGTTCTCACATTTTTCCAATCTATTTCTCTCTGCCTTGACCTCTCTGATATCTTTGACATACTTGACCATTCCCTCTTCCTTGACTTTCTTGACACCCTAGATATTCCTAATTCAGATAGTGTTTTCCTCTGATTGTCTTTCCATATTTCCCCCTTTCTTGCTGGAATTCCCAAGGATTTGTTCTTGCCTATCTTTAGTTCTTTTCTGCATATGGTTCTCAGTGTCCTCAACAACTCCTATGATTTTCACAGCCCTCTATAATGTCAATCATATAGATACCCATTTCTTCAAAACTTCCCGCTTTCATCCAATTTCATCTAAGTACTTCTGTTCATTGTCATTTGAGCTTTACTATCTGCAGAATTTAACTGACACATTTTCTTTCTAAACCTTCTTATTTTCATAAATTCATAATGTCCCATAAGAACATCATCTTCCTTCCCAGGGACTGGAAAAAATGTTGCATTTGTGTTTTTGTTCATGTATTTAGTTCATCCTCTATAATATTATAACAATACAACCTTCTTTCATTAATTCCTTATCCAAACATATGGTCTCTATGTTGGTCATCTCTATTATCTTGGCTTCTTTTCCTCTCTATTGCACTATCTCCCCTTATCTCTATAACCTTTGTAGCCCAAATCATTCATATTCTTTTTAGTCAGTAAACTTATACACTAATTTCCAGTGTAGTTCTGTATTAATTCCTTTCCTCTTTATGCGAAAGCTCCTTTTTGTGAGCTTTCTCTTTATGATCTTTCTCTATCACTTCCATAATCTTTAGATGTACAAAGAGGTCTCTCTCATTCTATTAAACCACACAAATGTAGCTCAGAAGCTTCTGTGGACAATGCTTCTTAAACTCTTTTGATTCTCTTATGTCAATTTTAGATATCAAATCTCTTGAGCTACAAACCTGTGCTGTTTAAATTGCTATGCAGCACCACTATCATAAAACAAATATGACCTTTTTTGATGATAAGTTTCATAAAGTTCCTTTGACAAACAAACTATTTGCACTGAAAGTCACCTGTTGTCTAAAGACATCTGATACAAGTGAATATTTATAGCTCAGGGTTGAACTGTGCAGTCCTTGGTGTTCTCTAAGCTTGGTGGTTTTTGCAGACATTTCATTACTAAACTAGATACTATCATCCTTGATGTTGATGAATGATATTAGGATGATGTAAGCTAGTTTGGTAATGAAATGTTTGCAAGAACACCACCAAACTCAGAGAGCACCAAGGATCCAATTAAAGATATGAATCAGAAGGCTATACCAACAAATTCCTCGTCACCTCAACCTGTCATAGTTAGAAAAGGATAACTTTCCCTGTCAGGGTTTCTGATACCATTCCCAGAACATGTAGCTAAAAATAAAATTCAACCAGCAGGCAAAAAGTGAGGTTTTCTGCACTTAAGCAAGATCCTGCCTTGTTTCTGGTGACAGTTGGTGTTTTTTCTGGTTCTTATGGAAAATGAAATGTTTAGATTGACTTTGCACTTCCTGTGTATGTGGGGTTTCTTCTTGTCTGAAGATATATTTCTCAGAAACAGCTTTCTCCCACCACCCAGGAATGTTTAGAAATGTTTATTTGTCTGCGTATGTATCAGCATGTCCCTGACATGTGGACACGTGTTTGTAAGTTTAACTAAGTTTAAGTAAACTTTTAGTTTGAAGCTGATAAGGGTCTGGTGAAAGTGATCAATGAAAGGGATGCTTTAAGCACTAAATTGGAAGTGTTGCACCTCACATTTTCTCTTTAAATAATGCTACATTTAATTTTTAAGTATCAGTTACAGAGCTGTAATATACATTTAACAACCAATTACAACTAGAACAGAATATTATGCTTGCAAAGATTGATACTAGTAAGTAAAACCTCAAGGGAAACATTTTCACAGTTACAAATTTAAAGCAGAATATTGAATGGGTTGCAAAAGACCTCTGGATAAATTGAAATGTTTGATAAGCTTGTAGTAGTGGCAAAGTGTGTGTATTCTATTTTCTTATTATAATACCCACCTTATTTTCAGTATCTCTAGAAAAGAAAAGAATGCACTGGCAACAATATCATTGACACATATACCATTTTTTAAAAGTTATTCTTACTACTCTCTGTAGGCCAGATATTCCAACAGAATGCTCGGCATAAACACTCATTGTGATATTAGCACTTAGCACTTAGCACTTTAGACTTATAAAGCACTTCATAATGCTTTACAGCCCTCTCTAAGTGGTTTACAGAGTCAGCATATTGCCCCCAAGAATCAGGGTCCTCATTTTATCGACCTCAGAAGAATAGAAAGCTGAGTCAACCTTGAGCTGGCGAAAATTGAACCTCTGGCAGTCAGCAGAATTAGCCTGCAGTACCACATTCTAATCAATGCACCATCACCCAAGATGCTTAACTTTGGGCTAGTAGCAGTTTATACACTGACATGTAGTTCCAGAACTGCTTTACAAGTAGATATGAAAAAATTGGCCTCTTTTTTTTCACAGAACCCCAAGGAAGCAGAGTTTTTTTAAGAATGAAACCACAACTGAAATGATATATATATACATGTACCCATGGCAAATGTATTGCAAAACAGACATAATCATCATGGTAACATTTGTGAGAAAATACACATAGCTCTTTTGAAATAACAGAATGTTCTCTCTAAAACATACAGTTCTTCAACTCTTGATGGTCAACCTCAGGAGAATGGATGGCATCTAATACGAAACGATTCTGAGTCATTCTTGATCCCCTAACCACTGTGATCTTTCGGTCTGATACTAAGGTCAACAATTTTGAAAAGTGTCCATTGCATCAGAAATATGCTTTTCATGCCAGGTTATTAGGAAAAACTCAGTGGTGGTAGAAGTAAGCTGAAAACGAATATCTTAAAGAAACTGTTTACTTTATGCAAGGGTCTTCAAATTTGGCAAGTTTAAGACTTGTGGACTTCAACTCCCAGAATTCCTGAGCTAACATGACTGGAGGAGGAATTTTGAGAGTTGAAGACCAGAAGTCTTAAAGCTGTCAAGTTTGAAGACCCCTGACTTTATGCCTTAGCAATCATTTCAATACTATCTATTTGGAATCTAGCAAGATTTGAACAGATGTTGACTACAATCATTATCATCAATAGCAGCAATACATAATTCTGGATAGAGTACAAAAAAAATCTCTATACAGTTATTACAGCATTGACTATTTTTAATACTTTCTGATTGTGAAATCTAAAACATAAAATCTAAACAAATTTAGAATTTTGAAAGCTTTTCCTCTTAAAATCAATGATAACTTGGTTATTAAACTGACTTTTTCTTTTTCTTTCTGTTTTTTCCCCATAGAAGCTGTATCTGTCTATGGAGGTTCTCAGTCATCCAGGTTCCTTTGGTTGTCCCAAAGGTGTTTTTTCAAGAAGCAACTGAATTTATTGGTTTTTCTTTGAAGACATTTCATTTCTCATCCTAGAAGCTTCTTCAGCTCTGAGCTCTCAGCTGAAGAAGCTTCTAGGATAAGAAGCGAAATGCCTTCAAAGAAAAACCAGAAAGTTCAGTTGCCTCTTGAAAAAGCACCTTTGGAACATAAGCTGTATAATTTAACGTTCATTCTGTCTGTCTCATCTGGATTTCCTTCTGCCAGTTAATTCTGTATTAAGTAGAGTGTTGATGCTGTGAGTAGTTTAAGCAAAGTCCTCTATTCCTCTATTATACATTAATTAACTTACCTTGGTTTGTTGCTATATTTAACCGCATATAGAAAAATCACTCAGCATAATGACACAAGACCAAAAAGAAAGGAACATTCCTTATTCTTCTATAGTACATCACATATAACATGTACTGTGTTTAATTTGAAAAGCATGTTGAAGTCATTTAATTGGTTCAGTATTAAGTATTAACAAAAGGGAATTCACTGCTCTTCCGATCGGAACATATGCAATTTTTTCTTTTAACTGGAATATCTGTAGAATGTGTCTAGTCACAATATTCTTTATTATGACTGATGGATTCAGCCAATAAAATGTAACCCATGAATATTTCCAAATATTATACAGGCACAATGCATTTCTAAGGAGTTGTATAAGCAGTAACAAATTGGAGAAACACGCTAAACTTAGAAAGTTATTTGCTTCAGTTCCAAAGGGATGATTGTTTGAGCTACCATATGTTTGCTCTGAAATGCGTGTTTATCTTTTCTTTAAGGCAGCTGTTTTTACATATATGCATATACTTGAGTCCTTGTTTACTATTTAATGATTTCATCCTCCTGCTTGTTTCATGCAACAGAGTTCAGTGCTTTCAATAGATCAGCCTGAATTGTTCTGGAATTTGCATGTTGATGTTTGCCTGCAGGATGTGTTTTCAAGTCCATATGTAAGAAAATGTAAATATGTAATGTTTAATGATGATGGGGACAAACAATTGTACAAATGTTTTCTCCTAGGCTATACTTCAATAGGAAGAGAAAATCCCAAGTTTGTTTTGAGATCTGGATATAATACTGAAAAGTGACAATATTTGAGTTATGGGCTGGAAAGAAAAAAGAAAAAAAGTGATCAGTTCATTGAACTGAAAAGATTTGCACATTATATAGCTAATCTCTATGCTTAAGTAAGGGTTAATTTCCAGAATATTTATCAAGGATTATCTCAACTAAATAATAATAATAATAATCAAAATCCATGGTTTTGGAGGGTCCCTAAATTAGAGGTACCCTAGGCTCACCTAGGTAATAGGCATTATCCAACTTTGACTCATTATTACATCCCAATGCCTACATGAGGAATAGACAGCTATGTTTTTCAACCTTGGCAACTTTGAAAAGTGTGAATCTTAGCTCAATCAATCATTCAATATGAATAGAGCTGAAAGGGACCTTGAAGATCTTCTGGTCCAGCCCATTGCTCAAGCAGGAGATCCTACACCATCTCAGACATGTGACTGTTCAGTCTCTTCTTAAAAATCTCCAGTGATAAAGCACCCACAACTTCTGATGTCAAGCTGTTCCATTGGTTAATTGTCCTTATTGTCAGGAATTCCCAGAATACCCTAGAAACTTTGGGAGTTAAAGTCCATCAGTCTTAAATTTGCCAAGGTTAAGAAACACTATCTGTTCATTTGAGAAAATTCATCATCTCCTTTCTGAATTGAAACATTAGTGCTTCTTTGCCCAGGTTGCTACATAGCACAGATGAAGGCACAATTCTCTACCCCGGTAAGTATCACGGACCAGCATTTGGAACAGCCTCAATGCAAGTACAACTTCTAAGATAAGGGAAGCAGAAATGTAAATGAATTCTGTTGTGAATTTCCTGGGAGGCTATCCAAAAGGACATGGCATTAATTATATGTGAAACTCTGCTAGTTTTCTCTCTTCTCTCTCTCTCTCTCAAAAAAAAAAAAAAACCTAAATCTATAGAGGGACCACGGGAGAATTGTACTATTTTAAATAGATGGGAGTGGTCAAAGGGCATTTCCATTTTCAGTAACTTTTAAAATCCTAATATCTGTTGCAAATTATTTGCACGTTGGCTTCTTTCTCTCCCTGCAGCATATTTTAAGGTTTAACAAAGATGAAAGAAATCTCTTGGCTTTTAAAAAATTAAATATAATCTTTAATCTTCAGATTTATAACCATCAATCTTCAGATTTGCTATATATTTTATTTCTTATTTTAAATTTTTTTTTGAAAAATGTTAGACCGGAGATTATATTATAACAGGAGACAATAGAATAATGAAGACTATTGTGGTGGAGAAATGCATACCAGAAATTACTGATAAATGGATTTCCCCCCCCATTATCATCTCTCCAAATCTGTCAGAAGAACTTCTATCTTATCTTGCACATTTTACATTATATTTATGGTGTACTTATTTTTAATCATTATCAGTATGTTAAATATATATGAAAGAAAGCTATTTTGACCCTCCCACATCATCATTCAATCTTTGAGTAGTTTGAGTAAAGAAGAGGTTTTAGCAAACTCCCTATCTATTCCTAGTGCTGATTGCCCAGAGACAAGAAAGGAAGAATTTTGATATATTTGGAAACACGCAGAGCGCAACTTTAGAAACATCGGAAGTGTTAGATTTGCATGAAGAGTCAGATGCGGAGTGCTTCAGTGAAGAGTTTATTAGTGACTACAGCTCATAACAGACCCGATTTGGCTGGTCTGTGGCTGCTACTTATAGCCAGCAGCCGCAGTTGCCAGCCAATCAGAGTGCAGGGTTTTCCCGCACTTTTTAAACCAATCATTTCTGACATTTTACAAGAACAGTTCAAACTTAACCAATGACATTCAAACCTGCATACATAACAGGAAGTATAATATGAAAATAAATGGTAGAATGTATATTTTTGTCAAAGGCAAGTTAAAGCAGATTTGGTTTTTAAGCCTGTAATGATAAATTGGAAAGAAAAGATGTTCTTGTATAGCCACTTAAATGCAAGATAACAAAGAAATTTACAGAAATGTCAAGGGGAAAGTGCTTATCAAATCGTGATTACAATATCAGTTGTGTTTCTTGAAAAGAGGAATCGTTGTTTTTTGGTATAGTCAGAAAAGTGACATTCTAGCTCTTGCTTCCATCCTTTCTCTCCACTCATATAGCTTTGCAAGATCTTCCTGATGAAAGTTATTTAGTATGATAAAACTCAGGAATTTCAGGTTTCAAAATCTGACTTTGAGTGAAATAATCACACAGAACAAGAGCTAGCATATAGATAGATCAAGTTTAAGTCTACCTTCACTGAGTGACTTTGGCCATCACTAACATTCAGTGCAACATATACCACAAAGCTATTGTGGGAAAGATTGAAAGAGTGAATAGTATGTAGTGACAGTGCCATCAGCTCCTGAAAAGATGAAATGTAATTAACACAATACACACACAAAGTAGACCATTTCAGTGATTAAAAACCAATGCAACATTAGATTGATACAGGCATCCATATACTAATATGTATTATACACGTTAGCCTCACATCCCTCAGTTGAAGTATTAAATTATAATTTGGGAGCTGTCATAATTTGCATGGCACCATCTACTACATACGATTCCCTCCTTCAATCTTTCCAACAACAGTTTTGTGGTATATATTGGACTGAGTGATAGTGATGGCCATAGTCATTTAATGAAGGTAGACATAAACTTGATTTATCTGTATCAGGGGTGTCAAACTCACGGCACTGGCTTATCAAAGGAGAAAAAAGTCGCAATATGTCACATGATGACAATGTGACAATGTGAGTTTGACACCCCTGATCTATATGCTAACTCACAGTCTTAAGGATTAGAGCAATACTAGTTTAGAATCCAGGGAACCTTCTGAAATGTCCGTATTAGCTGTAAGAGAGAGTGATAAGTTTTGAAGATCAAAACACTTATTTTGAAGTTAGTTATTTGTGCAGTGTTTTGTAATGTTTCTACAGATCTTGCGCTAGGTCAAATATATTTTCTGACTTACTGCTGCCAGAAAGATTCTTTGTGGACCTGCCTTTTTGGTAAACATTACATCATCCTTTCAGGTCTTAAATCTCCTACTTCAGAACAAGAATCAACTAGTTTCCAGGGGCACCAGCAATTTCACATAAAGTTAAAAGCTTTTCTCTAAACTAATACGCACAAATGTTTCCTACACTTTAAATGCATTCATTCAGCACATAGTGATAAAAAAATGAAGACTTGTAAAGACAGCTTTGGTTAATAAATAATGCAAAGTTCTTTTCATTATTATTCTTGTTAATGTACAAATTCATCTGAAGAATGGTGAATGCAAAAGGTAGGGAGAAGATAGATTTAAGATTTAATGGTTCCTTTTGCTTTCTTACCACTATCATTTTCACATATTACAAGCACAATGGAATGATATTTATCCTTATACAAAACCCTAAGGAGCTCAAAAACAATGCACTAATCTTGGAAGTGAAATGGAAATGGGAGTTGAGTTCATTCTTTCACTATTTCTTACAGTGGCCATATGGCTTTATTTTTAATGGTCCTTTATATGAAAGATTTTTAGAAAATCTTCTTTCAGTTATGTTCAGGTGCAAAATAAAGAATCTTAAGAAGGATTTTGAAAGGATCTAGTAATAGCATATTAACACTCAACATGGATAAAGTATGGTTGGGTTTTTCAAGGACAGGTAGCCTTCGACTTATAACAATTCACTTAATGACTGTTCAAAGTTACGATGGCACTGAAAAAAGTGACTTATGACTGTTTTCCACACTTATGACTGTTACAGCATCCCTATGATCATTTGATCAAAATTCAGATGTTTGGAGCTGACTCAACTGACTCATATTTATGTTGTGGTGTGGTCACCTTTTGCGGCTTTCTGACAAGGAAAGTCAATGGGGAAGTCAGATTCACTTAACAACCATGTTACTAACAAATGTAGTGATTCGCTTAACAACTGTGGCAAGGAAGGCTGTAAACTGAGGCCAAACTCACTTAATAAGTGTCTCACTTAGCAACAGAAATTTTGTGCTCCATTGTAGATGTAAGTCAAGGACTACGTTTATTTGTTTGACAGCCAAATAAAACTTAAGGGCTTCCTTAACTCTTATATTTTGCTTCACATGGCTTCTTACTAAAATTGAAGGTTACTATTAACCTCACCCCATTCCTAAGAGGTCTGTAAGGGGTGTGCATAAGTGCACCATAAGTGTGCCTACCGTCCCTGTCCTATTGTCCCCATTTATTCGTACCTATTTCCTGTATTCTTACTCATGTTTATACTTATATCTATTATCTTGTAAGCAATTGACAAATAAATTAAATAAATAAATAAAATAAATAAATAGAAGTTTTGGTATGGGTAGTATAACAGGTAGAACATGCAAAACTTGGGGCAACTTAACATTTATGCCTGCTGAAATAAGGCATGTATAAGATAATTTGTTTTAAAAATGTGCATTAAAACAACTGAAATCTCCAAAGGATATGCATAATTACATGGGGTTAATATCAAACTGCCTAGAAACCAGTTATTTTCAGATAGCCTTGGGTCTTGTGCGTAACACACCCAATTGTTCCTCCTTGTAGTCAAAATAGTACATCTGATTATATAGGTTGCGTGTGCAGCCGTAATTCATTTTCAAAAAATAACGTGCTTGACTCAAATATTATGTTTCCAGGTGCAGAATTCTTTTTCCTATCCCTATTTCTATTCAGAAGGTATTTCAGAGAGGGGCAAAAGATTTAGTTCAGTTGGTGGTGCTTCTAAAAAAGCTACGAATCCTATTCTTTATCTTCCAATCAATCACTTCCCCTTTTCATAAAAAAAAAAACATTGATGCCAATAACAATAGACCATATGAATCTTATTCATCCAAAATATGTGTGACTGAAGAATTAAGATGGTAATCCTGAGAAACGAAAAATATTCCCATATATTATGTGTATATTAGCAACTAAGATGATTAAAGGCCTGGAAACTAAAACGTATGAAGAATGGTTGCAAGAACTGGATATGGCTAGTCTAGAGAAAAGAAAGACTAAGGGTGACATCAGAGCAGTATTCCAATATTTGAGGGGCTGCCACGTAGAAAAGGGGGACTTATTATTATTTTTCCAAAGCACCAGAGGGCAGGACAATGAATAGAACCTAATCATGGAAAGAAGCAATCTGGAATTAAGGAGAAACTTCCTTATTATAAGATCAATTGACCAGTGGAACAGCTTGCCTTCAGAAGTGCTTCATCACTGGATGTTTTAAGAGACTGGACAGCCACTTGTCTGAAATGGTATAGAGCAGGGCTATTGTCACAGCTGCATCATGTGATGTATCAGGACTTCCCCCCCTTCACTAAACTGGGTGTGGGTGTGGCCAGCATGTGATGCATCTGGGCCATGGGCCAGGAGTTTGACAGCCCTGATATAGAGTCTCTTGCTTGAACAGGAGGTTGGAATAGGACCCCCAAGGTCCCTTCCAGCTCTTGTTCTGTTCTGTTCTGTTCTGTTCTGTTCTATTCACATCAAAGCACACAAACATTAGATTTAAATATACAGTCTCCACTTTGGCATTCTTCCTTTTTATTTTATTTATATATTTATTTTTGCTTTTCTTCTTTGAAAAATGACCTTGAAACAATTGTGGACATTTCCTGCTATAAACTTTCTGTTTTACTTATGTTAGTCTATAAAAAGCATTTCTCCCATGAAATGTGGCCAACAGTCTCCCTTGTATGAGACAGACCAACACCACAGAGTGTAGAAAATTAGTGAGCTTTGGTGGCAATCCAAATAGCATCATTTGTTTACAGCATCCTACAGCAAAGTTTATTTCAGTTTCCCAAATACATGTAAGTTCCATTTTTTTAAAGCTGTACCATGTTATATTGTTTAATAAAACAAGTACATTGAACTATTTATTTTACAGTCAAGTCAGCACTATTGCAAGATGCAGATAGATGATACAGTCTCGACCTAGGCCAGTGTCTTTGATACCCAGCAATACAAATTCTGATTCTAATTGCAAAGCAAGTTAATGTGGAAAAAATAAGAATATGTACAGCCATTTCCTCTAAATTTCACTGCTCCATTTTTCTGCCCCTGTTATTATAGTTGTTTTCAAAGAAATCAAGCAAAGTTTGTGGGAGACAAATTATTGCCAAAAGAGATCACTTCTAAGAAGAGATGTTTTTCTGGCTTCAAGGACCTGTCCTCAAATTTCCTAAAGTTTTACATGTGTGGCTGCTAGCCTGCTGAATTAACACATCTAATCTCAAGGCTGAGGCTTGGTTTGTACAGACAGAAACTGAAGAGATAATATTTACAGAGGTCAGTGCAAATATTTTATGCTGGAACAATTTGCTTTGGTTTAAAATAGGAAAAACATCTCAGAATCACATTAAAAATCCATCAAACTTCACCTGTATTCATGCTCATGTTAAAGAAAAATGTAATTTAGAAATAAACTATGCATTGTTTGGAGAATGAGAAGTCCAAAAAAATCCTCTTTTCCCCTTACACATTTCTTATTCAATAGATTATAGAAGATTTTGACTGGCTAACAAGAGGATGGGCTGTAGAAGATTTGGGCAAATTAAATGGTAAAGAGAATGTGTCTCCTTTACTTTAATAGTTGTCTAGAAGACAAAATCATAAAAAAAAACTATGTGGGACTGCTTGTTCTCTTCTTGGTTTGTGATGTCCCATCCAAGGAAAAAAAATTGAGAACTTATATCTTGAGTAGACATGACTGTGAACAGAGTGATGTTGAGTGATTGTAACATGGGGAGGAGGAAAAAAAAAGCTAATTTGTTGTTGGGTATCTCTAGAAGTAAATAAATTGTATCTGTAAAGACACAAGGTTATCAGTAGATAGAAACATATTACTATTACCATACCATATCTGGGCTGCAGAAAATTCAGTAGACTACTAGGCAACGACAAAGAGATTTTGAGTATCTAACTCTTTCTTCACATCTAGTAAGTGAATAAATTTTGTGTGGATTTTTTTAAAAAAAAGTCAAAACACTTCCTCCTACTGTGATAGCGTGCCTAATAGACCACAGGATTATAGAAGGAGCAAAAAGACAATTAAGGGAGGAAACAGACCTATTATAGAAGATATTTTTTAACAAGAACTTGAGCAGATTCAAAGTAAATCTGCTTTAATTAAGCTAGGTAAAGGAAGTGTGGCAAAATTACTTTGTTATGCTTTCAAGACTAAATGACATTATCCTATTTTCATAAAAATCCAACTGGTTTTCAAAAAATCCCCTCTTGATATCTACCCTGTCAATTTAACCTGGTTGCACTTAATCATGGTATAAACATGCTATGACAACATCTCTTTCTGCTGGGTCCCCATGATGGAATCTCTGTGAATAATGTGTGTGTGTGTTTATTTGGTCCACTGAATTAAAATGGGTTCACATCTTGCAGTGAAGAAAGCAGGAGGCAACATATGAACACCAGAAACCTTCCCTAGAATTATATCAAGTATTCACCCTTTCCTAAATGAGTATAATAAATCATTGACTACGTTGTTTATAAAGACTGCATTCAGATGAATTTAATCAGCAGCAATAGGTTAAATATTTTCCTATCATTTTTCTATCAGATTTTTACTATCATTTCAGGCAACCTAGGTTATCTATATTCTTAATATCCGGAGTTTAAAATATTTAAACTAGCTGGATAAGTTGCCCAAAGTGTCATGACCAAACAAAAGAGGACATATGAATGGAAATAATTAAGAATGGAACAAATTATCCATAGAGAGTCAGTAGTAACCTGACCAGTAACTAGGGGACAAAAAGACTTTAACATTGCATGGAAGTCTGTATCCTATGACAATAAGATATTTCTTTGTCACATCTTTTTTCCTTAATAGTTCTTTGATAGGACTCCAAGAAATATTCATTCAAATTAATGCTGTATTTCTTTCCTCTAGACTCTATTAGTTCTTTAGTTTTATTGTTCTTGTTTCTTGGAAATCCAGTGAGTTGACTTAGTTCACTTGGAGGGTAATTAGGTAACACCAACTTTTGCAACCTTTCTTCATGTTCAACAGATCAATTAGAGTAGACCTAGTGAAGATTAGGAAAAACCATTCATCAGCCTTTGAATAATGCTGATACCAATACCAGCACAAGCTGTTGTTGCACTGTAGGAGGTCAGGGCAACTGTGATTTGCTTAAAGTCAGCCCACTGAAGTGAAGAGTGTCCAGTGGTTCAGTAATTTGATAACTCCGAAAATGGGAGTGAATGAGTTGGTATGACTTGGATTAACTAGACCTGAGTCATCAAATTCTTCTCTCCAGATCAGTGATAAGGTTTGCAATTCTTGAGGGATCATATTCACAGTACATATTTTTAATTTTAAAAAACCCTTAATTTAAAAACATTTAAATACCTGTCATTTATCACTGAAAGTTTTTTTTTCAAAGAGATGTAACACAATCTTGCAACATTCCTTTTAACTTACACAGTTATGGTGTCACTATAGTAATTTGCTTAATAAAAGTAAGGAGAAGGCCCAGTTTTAAACAGCCTTTGGGAATTCAGAGAACTATTTTTTTAAAATGTCATTTTTATTAAAAAAAAATTAACCAGGAGGCATCGTTTATCTTGTCATTGTGGAAAGGTGTCTTTCCAAGTAACCTGAACCTCTTCCTTAGATAGACTGCTTATGATATTAGAGCTTGGAAAATAGCCATTGACCCACAGGGTAAAAATATTTTATTTTATAGCAAACTTATGGAATGTGCTTTCTGCATAGGTGTAATCTATTTTAAGGGACAATCAATTGAAAACAGAGTTAAGCAGTGGCTCAGATCTTCCTATTTCATTGAATTAAAATCTTTTATTTCCTCCCTCCCTCCCTTCCTCCCCCCCCCTTCCTCCCTTCCTTCCTGATAGTCTGTGTTAGATTTGCATGAAGAGTCAGACGCGGAGTGCTTCAGTGAAGAGTTTATTAGTGACTACATATAACAGGCCCATTTGGCTGGTCTGCTACTTATAGCCAGCAGCCACAGTTGCCAGCCAATCAGAGTGCAGGGTTTTCCCGCACTTTTTAAACCAATCATTTCTGACATTTTACAAGAACAGTTCAAACTTAACCAATGACATTCAAACCTGCATACATAACACCCCTCCCCACTAGGTTCAGTCCATACTCAAACCCCAACCTATCTAATGTATTCTTTTAAATAGGTGGGGCTCTTACGTGTCTGAGACCTTCGTGGTTCAGAAGTTTTAATGTTCTCACCCAGTGAGAGGGAAATGTGTCTGTTGACATTTCCCTAGTTGGACTTCCTGTGAAAGAAGACCCTGTTTGATTGTTAGAATCTGGTCTCTCCTCCCAACCCATCTCCAGCCCAATGTCAGCACCCAAGTCAGGTAGTGATGTGCAATCTTCCACTTGTAAGGATGGATTTTGGCATTGTGACAGGTTTTGGGATGGTTCCTGTCATAATGGCTCGTTACACATGGGGTTGATTCTTGTTTGCTGATTATCCTCATGTTCCTCCCCTCCCCTAGAAAAGCATTAGGTGAGGGAACTAGAGAGGAACAATTGCGATGTTCCTGAGGTAACCTGGATCTAAGCTGATCAATGTGCCTGCTCCAGAGGACTCCATCCTCTGTTTGTACCCTGTAAGAACGAGGGCCTGTGATTTGAGTTATTTCAGCAGGAATCCATGAAGGCTCACCCATAAGGTTCTTAGCATAAACAGAATCACCCACACTGAATGTGCGAACTTTGCTAGTGGAATCTAGTGGTGCGTTGGTAAGTGGGATGAAGGTGGTCAAGGGAGACCTAAGTTTCCTACCCATCAACAACTCTGCTGGGGATAAGTTAGTTGATGGGTTAGGAGTGATGTGCTGAACACTAAGAAGTTTTTCAACTTTCTCAGTGATGTCCCCAGGACCCAATTGCTGAAGCTTTTCCTTGGTAAAACGCCATTTCAGCCCGGCCAGTAGCCAAGGGTGCCCAGGGGCTGTCAGGGCATGTCTGATACCCAGTTGTGCTAGATAGGATTCAAAAGGGTTGGATGTAAATTGAGGGCCATTGTCAGAGACAAGAACATCAGGTAACCCATGGGTTACAAAAGCTTTTAAGCTGCTTGATGACAGCATCAGTTGTGGTGGATGCCATAGGGATTACCTCTAGCCATTTGGAATATGCATCTACTATAATAAGGAAGGTGTGCCTCTGGTAGGGCCAGCAAAATCAATGTGAATCCTAGACCATGGGCCCCTAGGACATTCCCATTCCTGTTTGGGGGCGAGAGGTGGGGCAGGCCTGACTACCTGACAGTTGGGACAAGATGCAACCCAGTTTTCAACCATTTTGTCAATACCTGGCCACCATACATAACTCCTGGCCAATCCTTCATCCTTACAATACCAGGATGACCCTCATGTAGCATTTCCAAAACCTCCCTTTGCAGTTTTGCAGGAATAACCACCCTGTTACCCCACAAAATACATCCTCTTAATACAGATAATTCAGTTTGCCTGGATTTAAAAGGTTGGGCAAGGTGAGGTAGATCTTGAAGAGGCCAACCTTTCTTAATCCAGCCTATAATAGGAGCCAATAAAGTGTCTTTGGCAGTCTCTCTGGCAATTTCAGCAGCGTGTACTGGAAGCTTGGCAACAGTTTCTAGGAAAAGGTGTGTGCCTCAGGTTCAAAGTCCTCCTTGTGACAAGGAAGGGCAACGACTCAAGGCATCAGCATGTCCAATGTCCTTGCCAGGCTTGTGGATAAGGTTGTATGAATAAGCAGCAAGAAATTCAGTCCACCTCAGCATTCTTGGTGACAGGATAATGGGTGTAGGTTTGTCTCCTGCCACAATGCCTAACAAAGGTTTGTGATCTGTGACAATGGTAAATGTTCTCCCATATAAATACTCATGAAATTTCTTGATAGCTGCAACAATTGCCAATGCTTCCTTGTCCAATTGGCTGTAATTCCTCTCTGCTTTGGTCAAGTGCGAGTAAAATGCAATAGGGCTTCCTCCCGCTGGGAAGCCTGTGGCTCAAACCCCCCCCACTCCAAAGGGGATGCATCACAAGTCAGTACAACAGGTAAATTCTCAGAGAACTGTATGAGTACAGCATCAGACGTGATTAGTCTTTTAATACTGTTAAATGCTGATTGTTCTTTCCTGCCCCAGACCCAAACAGACTTTTGTCAAGCAATCTGTGTAATGGTTCTGCAATGGTTGCCTTCTGAGGTAGGAACATGTGGTAAAAGTTAATAAGTCCAAGGAAGGCTTGCAAATCTGTTTTGCATTTTGGTCTAGGGGCTTCTTTGATTGCTTGAACCTTGGCATCTGTAGGTGGATGCCATGCTTGTCAATCATATAGCCCAAGAACTCAACCTTGTCAGTTCTAAGAGTGCATTTTTCTTCCTTGACTTTTAACCCGCTTTCTTGAATCTGGTAAGGACTTCTGAGTCTCTTGTAATTGAGTGTCATTTTCAGCAGAGATTAACACATCATCAAAGTAAGGCACTACCCTGGCAGTCCTTGGAGCATCCATAAGGCTTTGAAAGATGCCTGGTGCCACGCTTACTCCAAACTGTAACCTTTTACATTTGAAGGCACCTCTATGAGTCACAATGGTTTGGGCCTCTGCAGTGGCATCATCAAAGTTGTTGATATGCCTGGCCAGATCCATTTGGCAAAGACTGTACCTCCTGCCAAGTGAATGTAATAAATGATGCACCACTGGAACTGGATATGCGCCTCTGTTGAAGTGCATGGTTCAATGTCCCCTTATAGTCCCCACAGATTCTCACCCACCCATCAGTCTTGACTGGTGTGACTATGGGTGTCTCCCATCTGGAGTGGTCAGTGGGCTCTAAAACTCCTTGAGCTATTAGTTTATCTAATTGTGCATCAATTTTTCCTTTAAGGCAAATGGGACCCTTCTGGGCTTTAAGCTAATTGGGGCACCTTGGGATCTAGGTTGAAAGTGATAGGGGTCCCCATATACTTGCCCAATCCGGGCTGAAGACCTCTGGAAACTCAGACTTCAGGCCTCCTCCCATTCAGTGTTGCTCACGTGATTGATGCCAGTCACCTCGATGCCTAGTGGATTGAACCACTCAAGTCCCAGCAAGCTTGGTCCTTGTCCACGATGGTCAGGGGCAAACGTTTGTGTGGCCTTTGAACTTCACGATGAATTCTCTTGTTCCAACTACTGGAATCTTGTTCCCTTGGTAGTCTTTAAGAGTCAGTGCTTGCTTCTGGAAATGCTTCTTCTGAATGTTGGGAAGTAGCCTGTGAATAGTGTCCCATGACACCATAGATAAATAGGAGCCTGAGTCCACTTCCATTTGGCAAGGCCTTCCTTCAATTAGTACCTTCACATGTACTTTTCTGCTTCTTAAGGGTGAAGAATGACCAATGGTGACTGTTTGATGAGTTTCATTCTTCCCATTTGCTTCTGTGTTGCACCCCATTTTCTCACTGAAGTTGTTAGGCTTGAAATCTTTGTCAGGAAACTTCTTTCTGCTTGGTGGAGTTCTGGATGATTTGCAGACTCTTGCTAGGTGACCTCTTTTTCACAACGGAGGACAGATGGTATCAAAAACTTGCATTCAGTGTGGGGGTGCCCCCCACAACCTCTGCAATAAAAGTCTTGCCTCTTTCTTCCAAGGTCTTTCCTTTTCTTCTCCATTCTGAGTCTATAAATTCCTTCCTCCACCTCACAGTCTAAGTCTGAATCAGAATCTAATTGCTCACAATGGGTTGTTGTGGATTTTTCCACATCAGGATGGCTTCTGCGCCTTGTTAATTTTCTTCATGGCTGCTGCTGAGGACTTGGTAGCTTCCCTGAAGAAGCTTCTTCTATGGCCTCCTTAAGCGTGATCTTAGGTTTCATTAATAATTTGCTCTGCAAAACCTTGTCTTTTAGGCCTAGAACAAATCGATCGCGCATGGCCTCTTCTAAGTTGATAAATTCATGCACCCCCAATGTCCCTTAAACTTGCCACAGTCATTAACGCTTTCCCTTGATCCCGACGTAGAATTCGTGTCTCTTAATGAGGCACGATACTTGTGGCGCGTAATGGGCTCTTAATAACTTTTCTAAATCGGGCCAGTCCATTACCTTCACATCTGCAGCTCCCGCCAATGCCTTCACCATCTTGAAACAGCCGGACCGCAGTGGGTGAGAAAGACCGCCTCTCTTCTGCTTGTCGGAATGTCGGCGAGATCGTTTCCCTCCAAATACATTTGGAAACGATCTGCATACGAGTCCCAGTCTTCTGCCACGGATCGAAGGGCTGGGGTGTTCAGCACAGCCATCTCTCTCAGCTTCTTCTCCGCGTTGTCTTCTCTTCAGGAAGGATCCCACCTTCGTCGCCAGTGTTAGATTTGCATGAAGAGTCAGATGCGGAGTGCTTCAGTGAAGAGTTTATTAGTGACTACAGCTCATAACAGACCCGATTTGGCTGGTCTGGGCTGCTACTTATAGCCAGCCGCAGTTGCCAGCCAATCAGAGTGCAGGGTTTTCCGCACTTTTTAAACCAATCATTTCTGACATTTTACAAGAACAGTTCAAACTTAACCAATGACATTCAAACCTGCATACATAAACAGTCTGAACATACCAACTTAGTGAACATGACCTAAAATAAGCAGGCTGAAATTTGCTTTATTTTAAATCCATTTTGTAAACTAACTATCCTTACATCTAATTTTATTTTTCAATTCATGGATTTCACAAAATAAATGCATTCTATCAATTCAACAATCCTCTACTTCTCTTCTTCCAGAGCACATGGCTATATAAGATTCCAAGCACTGCCACCAGCAGACATACTTATACTGGGGAAATTACATGGTTTCAAATCAGACTAAGATATGATGGGGAACCAGAAGCCTTCCAAATACCAACTGCATCTTCCAATATCTCTCTGTTGTCCACATTACTTTTAAAAAACTACCTTGTATTAGAGAAATCAGCAACCTGTATATCAGGGCCTAATTTCTTCCATTTTTCCAATTTCTAATTGAAATCCATCAGGCAAAAGAAAACCAGGATACAGGAAACCAAAAGATGGGTATAACTATTCATAAGATAAAGAGGCTAGTTTAAAAGAAAGGATTCCATATTTCCAAGAAGGATAAACCTATGAAGGACAGACTAAAAGTATTTTTCCATCCCTGAGGGGCTGAATGCATACACAGCTCCTGTCACTGAAGTTCTTCTGGAACATTCCTATCAGGAAAGCAAAAACAGAAGAATCTTACTAATTGTTAATTATGTCCAAGACAGAGTTTTACATGACCTTATCTTAGTATCATAACAGAGGCATTTCTTCTTATTAAGTGTTAGCCTTATGATTCTTGATGAATGTATCTTTCTTTTATGTACACTGAGGGCATTTCCATCAAGACAAATTCCTGTGTGTCCAATCACATTTGGCCTATTCCATTCTCTATTCCATTCCATTCCATTCTATTCTGTTCTTATTCTATTCTATTCTACCTGACTAGGATCCATGCCTGAACTTAAAGTATTTAGTTTTTCTGACAACCTTCTGCCTTGTACATCTTACATTCAACCAACCATCTACACAAGAATTTACATTGTTCAGATACTGAAAAGGGAATCAACTCTCTCTCTCCCTCCCTCCTCCCTTCCTCCCTTTCTCTCTCACTTTATATAATATATAACATATAATATATAATCAGGATAGATGAGAAATCCCTGAACCAGAACCCATCTCTGATTAACACTCTGCATAAATCTATTGCAACTTCTACTAAAAAGCCAATTTAAAAGAAATGGAACATGTTTTAAATAAAAATTAAAGGCATCTTGGTCTCTTTAGACTGAGGAGAAATAAAATGTTTACTAGTGGAAATATGTTAAACTTCAAAGAAGGAATAGAAATGTTAAAGATGGCAACAAGTTTCTGATTTTTCTGAGGTTCAATGTTATGCCAGCTTTAACATTATGAAAGATTAATATGTCATTCTATTGGATAGTTAAGGGGCAGGAATGAAAAGTTTCAATTTTTTCCCGAACATTGGATCATTCTTTGGAAGGATAGCTCCTTACTAAACTTGCAAAGCTGGAGCTTAATGCATGCCTCCATTTAACTTAATCAACCCATTTTATATTCTTTTCCTAAGGGAAGTGCTTTGAGGTGAAGCCCCACCCACACTGTTTGAAGTAGAATGTGTGGCCTCCACAGTAGGAAATCAAGCCTCATAGATTGTGTTGCTTCCACTATATGAAACAGCCTTAAAGCAGAACAGGCAAGCTGTTTTGCTCCTCCTCCCTTTCCTACTGTTTTTTGTGCTTTTCAAAAGAGTGCCTATATTAGGCAGTTGAAATGACAATTGTCATGCACAAAAAGAACGATTTGTAGACTAAAAGCCAGGAACAGAGGTTTCTGTGTTCAAGGGAGCAGATCTAAAAGAAAGAACAAGAAATACATAATAATAAAAGTAAGAGCTTTCATTTCTGTAATATAATTTTGTTTTACTGTACCTGAGAATCCATTTTAAATATCCTCAGAGCATAATAAGAGCTGCCAGGTGAATAAACAATGATTTTAATATAAAAGTAGGATAATGACATTTTCTTGGTTTAATTCAATTCTCCCTCTCCTTGTTCCTTCTTCTTCTCAATTTTCTTTTAAATTCTCCTACTAATTTAAATCCAAAAATGTTGCATTTGCACTGAAAAAGAATGAAGTTGAAAAATGATTTCTGAAAGTCCTGTAATGTATGGTAAGTTATAATGGGGATTTTAATTCAAGGGTATTTTAATTTGATTTTATTATATTTGGATTAGAGTAAATTTGATAAATTTTGTATTTATTTGTATATATATCTTATGTTTCGAGTCCACCCGAGATGGGGCATATATAAATCAATAAATAATAATAATAATAATAATAATAATAATAATAATGACACATGGAGTTCATATGTCTGACTGTAACACACAGCTAGATCTCAGAAGAAATGTTACTTAAATAGCTATTCTTCCTTGGCCAAAATGAAGCACCCAGCAGCATCAGAAGCTTTGTGCTCTATTAACTTGGCAAATACAATGCACATTGAAATAGCCAAAATTAATTTTGAAAATGACTACAAATAATTAGATTTAGATTACAGTGGGAACTCATGTCTTTGGAGTTAACATTTATTTAAGATTGTCAACAGGTTTCAGTGACATATTACAGATATTTGATCAAAGAGCTGTGGTGACACACTGGTTAGACTGCAGTATTGCAGGCTAATTCTGCCAACTGCCAAGAGTTCATTTTCACTGACTCAAGGTCAAATTCCATACTTCTGAGGTCAGTAAAATGAGGACCCAGATTGTGTGTGTGGGGAGGCAATATGCTGATGTTGTAAACCTCTTAGAGACTGCTGTAAAGCACTATGAAGTGGTATATAAATCTAAGTGCTATTGCTATTGCTATCAAACTGGGTTCAGTTGTGCACATATTCATAAATCAGTAGTAGGGCCTGAACTACTTATGCAGCATGGGGATGGAAGAAGGAGTTGAAGTACTAAACAGAAGTCTTCATCTCTGCAATATTTTGTTGCAAACTGCTTCTTTTAATAGTCTTTTTCATAAACACACCCCAATCCAGATAACAGATAATCAGAATTGGAAGGAACCTTGTAAATCATCTACTCCAACAACCCCCCATCCAAAGGGAGACCCTGCATCATTTCTGACAAATGGCAGTCCAATTACTTCTTGAAAGTGTCAAGTGGTGATGCTCCCACAACTTCTGAGGGCAAGCTGTGCCATTGATTGATTGTTCTCACTGTCAGAAAGTTTCTCCTTATTTCCAGGTTAAATCTCTCCCTGTTCAGTTTCCATCCATTGCTCCTTGTCTGGCCTACAGGTGCTTTAGAAAATAGCTTGACCCTTCCTCTCTGTGGCAGCCCTCAAATATTGGAACACTGCTATCATGTCTCCCCTGGTCCTTTTCTTCACTAGCTAGCCATGCCCAGTTCCTGTAACCGTTCTTCATTCATTTTAGTTAAAATCGTTTGTTCTCAACACCTTGTTATTTTAGTTGTGAAATTTTCCCAACCTAGTTTTCCATTTCCTTTTTGTGATTACTATTACTATCCCACACACATATTCCACATAGTATCAACCCATCCCTAATTCAGCTTTTTAGTCAAGCTCTACAGCTATCTAAATTTTCCTCTTCCTCTTTGTTTTTTGAAACAAAGAAAATATTATGCTATATATCAAATTTTGATATAAATATAAGCTTGGAGTTTCATTACTTTCCATTGACTGGCTTAAATCCAAGAAACAAACTGCACACTATACAGGCAAAGTGATGGCAGGAAACTGTGCACAGACAGATCAAATCTACTGCACGCCTTTGCCTGTGCCATTATCTCCTTATCTGAATTTCTCTTGCTCCTAATGCACTCAAAACACACAGTATTTA